>QFDD01005036.1:0-16741 GCA_006871305.1 Vachellia collinsii | reverse complement strand
TTTCCTCTCCTATTTTTTGGGGTAATATCATCAAGATAGTGGTACAAATATTATTTTGACGTATCTTAGGTAATCACTTGTTTCTTGGATAATGTACTCACTAATCCTTTATTTCATAATTCATGTGTGACTAAAGTATATAATCAGATCTTTGGGAAGCGTATCAGAGCTATTGTGCTCAATATATCCTAAAACTCCAACCACATTCAGCACAAATGGGGTTCTAACTATTGGTGCTGTGAACCCCTCTTTGACGTCAGGTTTTGGAGCTCCACATATGCCGGCTGATTCTCTTCCTACAATGGCATCAGTATTGAGGAACCGCAATTTAGGGCTTGTTGCATCGTTGGTGATTAGTCCACTATCAAGAGATCTAGCAACACTTGGGAATTTGCTGAATTCTTTCCTTCCCATTGTTAATTGAGCACAAGCTTAGTGATGACTACCATTTTCAATGGCCATGCATATTAATGTTAATTAAAGGAAGAATTAAGGAGAAATGCCTCATTGGTGAGGCATGTTTTAAACATCATACATTCTATCCTTTTCAATCCTTTGTCTGAAAAAGAAGCTGTCCTTTAGGCATTCTCTCTCCTTCTTATTGTGACGATTTGATTCTTGCCACAAGGCCATCATTTCAAGATAATATTCAATAACATCTCTCTCACCTTGCTTCATCTGCTAGAGTTTTACCTTTATTTTGAAGACTGCAGAAGCATTCCCATCTGAATATGCTAGTTAAATATCCTGCCACATCCCTCTTTCAGGCTTGAAGAACATGAGGGTCCACATGACTGTTAGTATCATTGAACTCACCAGCCAAGATGTGACAAGGGAATTTTCTATCCTCAATCAAAGTAGTGTCCTATGTTCTTGTGGTTCCTTGAGTTCGTTGATGAGATAACATCCTTCCTATACCTTTGATAATGAGTTTGATGGGTTGAGCCCACTCCATGTAGTTCTTCCCGTTTAGCTTTTCTGTTGTGAGCTGGAATGACCCATCAACTCGCATGTTTGATGAAACTGCATTGAAGCCAGAAGCAACTACTGAGGGGCCTGGAGTTATAATAGTGTTTGACTACTTGCTAGCATAGCTTGGGGTATCATTGATGAGAAAGATGAGACAAATGAGAATGATATATAAGTGATTTACACTAGCTTTGATACCATGTTGCTTGTACCACAGAAACAAAGTGCTAGGTTAGAGGAGAGTTTCCGTTTATTTTATTCATATATTTTGTGCATATGGAAGTTGAATAGATACGTAGATTAGTGACTACAAATTGGGCAAAATATTAGGGCAACAAATAAGAAGTGTAATAATCAATTCATAATCCTCTCATAATCCCTAGGGTTTAGGGATTATGAGAGGGTTATGAATGGATTAATTACAATGAGTATCTTATTATTTCTGCAAATTTTTGTTGTGAAAATAAATGTGATGATAAATTAGCTATATACTAGCATTATGTGATTTTGTAGTTATTGTAATAGCTAGGAAATATGCATAGAATCTGGGATTATTTCTCCCTCAAGTTTTGCAGTCTATCTCAAAGCATTTGTTTCACTTTCCAAGGATAACTTCTCTTCTTTTGTATGAATGCCTTATGTAAACTCACAATCTGAATAATCAGAAAAAAGATTCTTTTGACCCTTGTTGTCAGGATTTAATGTATACACATGGTATCAATTCCTCGAATGATGCCATTGCCATTACTGGTTATGGTCTTAGTTGTGTTCTGATTCTGATAGCAGATCTTTATTTTTTGTTTTGTTTTTAGTTGTATCCTTTTTTAAAATGCTTCTTTTTGGTTAAATGCCAGAATGGTTTGAATTTATTGGTCAAAAAGTACCTCCTGGCGGCGGTCCTGGTTCACCTTATTCTATGACTTTCAAGACGGCTGTTCCTGACTCATCTCCAATGGAACCTATGAACGCATCTGTCTATTCATGTGCTGACACTTCACTGGGCTGCTCTTGCGGTGATTGCCCTTCATCTCCTGTGTGCTCTGGTCCTGAACCTGCTCCACACAAAAAAGAGCCTTGCACTGTCAGATTTGGATCACTTAAGGTCCGATGCCTGGAATTTTCATTGGTAATATTTTACATAGTATTGGTTACTTTGTTGTTTGGATGGGTCTGGTTTCAAGGGACAAGAGAAAGGGGGAGACTTGGCTCCAATGCAGAACCGTTGTTGAGTGATATGGGTGCTAATGAACGCAATATTGGTCATCTTCAAAAGGATGAAAACGATCACTTAGAGGCAGGTCTTCATGCAAGTGACGAAAAACAACTCTCTCTTGTTCAAGGATATATGTCCAGGTTTTATAGGACTTATGGAAGATGGGCTGCTAGAAATCCCACTATTGTTCTTTGTTCTTCATTAGCAATTGTTATTTTGCTTGCTTTGGGTCTGCTTCGTTTTAAGGTTGAAACCCGGCCTGAGAAGTTATGGGTTGGTCCTGGGAGCAAGGCAGCAGAAGAGAAACAATTTTTTGACAGTCACCTTGCTCCGTTCTATAGAATTGAACAGTTAGTTATTGCAGCAATCCCTGTGTCTGAGAATGGTAAGCCACCAAGTATCATAACTGAGGAAAACATCGCATTACTTTTCGAAATACAGAGAAAGGTCGATGAAATTCGTGTTAATTATTCTGGTTCATTGATATCTCTTGCTGACATTTGCTTGAAGCCTTTAGGCCAGGACTGTGCGAGCCAAAGCATTCTTCAGTATTTTCAAATGGACCCTGAGAACTATGATAACTATGGAGGTGTTGCACATGCCGAGTATTGTTTTCAGCATTACACTTCTTCAGAAACATGCTTTAGTGCTTTTAAAGCTCCCCTTGACCCAACCACTGTCTTGGGAGGGTTTTCTGCAAACAATTTTTCTGAGGCCTCTGCATTTGTTATTACCTACCCAGTCAACAACGCAATTGCTAAAATTGGAGATGAAAATGGGAAAGCAATCGCATGGGAAAGGGCTTTCATACAATTAGCAAAGGAGGGCTTGCTGCCGATGGTGAGGTCTAGAAATCTTACTTTGTCATTTTCAGCTGAGAGTTCAATTGAGGAAGAATTAAAGAGAGAAAGCACTGCAGATGTTGTAACAATACTAACAAGCTACCTTGTAATGTTTGCTTATATTTCTGTAACCTTGGGAGATATGCATCATCTTTCAACTTTCTACATATCATCCAAGGTTATGCTTGGTCTTTCTGGCGTTGTGCTTGTTATGCTTTCTGTACTTGGATCGATTGGATTCTTCAGCGTCATTGGAGTGAAATCTACCTTAATCATTATGGAAGTCATTCCTTTCCTAGTTTTGGCTGTTGGAGTAGATAACATGTGTATACTTGTACATGCTATGAAACGGCAATCTACAAGTTTGCCAATAGAAGGACGGATAAGTAATGCTCTTGGGCAGGTAGGACCTTCCATTACACTGGCCAGCATCTCTGAGATTTTGGCTTTTGCAGTAGGATCTTTCATTTCAATGCCAGCATGCCGTGTTTTCTCTATGTTTGCAGGTTTAATAATTTTCTCCTCTCATTCTCAATTTTTTTCCCCCATAAGTTTTGTGTATGCTTTTTTTTTTTTTTGTGGGTTTTAATAATGCTTTTTTGTATTGGGAAAAAATTACCATGCATCCTCAAAAAAGGAGGAGGAAAAAATAATGAATCCTAGAAAAGGTAATGAAGCTTCTATGGATGTTTCTTCTAACATATAATTACTTTTCTGTAGCTTTGGCTGTTCTGCTGGATTTCCTTCTGCAAATTACTGCTTTTGTAGCTTTGATGACTTTTGACTTTATAAGAGCTGAGAATGATAGGATTGACTGTATACCGTGCATTAAGGTGACTTCAGCCTCTTTGCAACATAACGAAGGTAATTGTGTAATAGAACACTCATGGATACCTTAATTATTTTTCATTGAAGCATTGTTTGTTACACATTAGTAATTAAAACTGACTCCTCTTTATTATACGTATTTATTTACATTGTTTTGGTAACATTTTGATGTAACACACACACGCACTCACTCACACTTATCTAATAAGAACAGTGATGAACAGAGGCTGTTAAGTGATAAATGTGCTGAAACAGGGGTGAAAAGAGAGAGGCGGAGATGGTGGGAGAAGAGAAGGGAGGGGGGAAACAGAACTGATTTGAGGTGGAGAAACAGAAACTGGGGGGGGAAGAGAGTGAGAGAGAGAGGGGGAGATTAGAACAAAGGGGGAGAGTAGCTAAACCATAGCAAATATTCATTCATCAAAAGTCTCCCAATACAAATGTTGTGAGAAGCTATGTAAAGACTAAGGTCTCCTACTCATGAAGAAACCTTCTTTACCTTCCTATCAAGTAATCTTAGTCCACTTGCTAATATAAAATAATAAAACATCCACTTGTAGCCCATTAATAATTAAACAACCACTTGCTAAATTAAAACAGAAATTAATAAAATAAGATAGATTTCCTCCTATAAGAGGCTTTCCTCAAAATATCTTATCTTCCATATTCTATCACATGTTGTCTTGGCAATTCGTTTGCAAATTTGGTTAGGGATGAGAGTTCGCATTTCTTGGTCAAATTTGCTATTGCACACCATGTGATAAGTTTATGTTAATTGCTTTTGGGTTCTGTCCATGGTACTTTTATGGAGGGTCTTATAGTCTAATCCTAGAACGCATTGTAATGATTGGAAAAGGTCAGAAATTATTAGAAAGCATTGTAATGATTGTAATAAGTTAGAAATCATTAGGTAAAATTTGCTATGATTGGAATTTAATAGCTAACTTTATCTGTTTGGCATAGGTCAACGAATTATCAACCTCCTAAAATTTTCCCTGAATTCATTTTCTTTCCTTTGATAGGTCTGCTTTATATGTATTAAACTTTAAATAAAATACCATTAAATGTGAATAATAGAAAATTTGTGACAGAATCCATTGCGAAAAATTTCCTTATTTGCAATGGAATAGTCCATTGCAAAATCAAGGAAGACTAACAAAAACACTCAAGAAAGTTTGATAGGTACCCAAGTATCTTGGAGAAACCTACCCCTTTGGGGAGGGAGAGCCAAAGGTTTAAGTGTCTCATCAAGCTGCCCATACTACCTCAATGTGGGACTTTGCCCATACAAAGTCCCTATCAATACACCCTCTCGGGAAGCCAACGTCCCGGCGGCTCCACTCGCTTTCTCACGGTTAGGCCCTCCGCAGTTAGCCCTTTCCATTGTGTCAACCATCGGCTTTGACACCATTGATTGGTACCCAAGCAACTTGGAGAATCCTACCCCAAAAGTTAACCGTTGGGAAGGGAGAGCCATGGGTTTACCTGTCAAGCAACACATACTACCCGATGTGGGACTTTACCCATATAAAGTTCCTATCAAAGTCATTGAATGGGACCTTTTGGTGAATGGTATTTTGTTTTGACCCACGATATAAGAAAGACGAATTTACACACAGAAATACAATTAAAGCTAAAATTCAACTACATTAAAGATAAAAGACTACATTATTACACTGATATGAGGGAGAAAACAATCACAAACTCAGATGATAGGGAACAGAGCTACAAAACACACACAGAAAAACTCTACAGCAAGACCTAAACTCTTAACATAAACACAATAGATTGTCAAACTTTCGAGAGAGTTGGCACTCTTCACTCTTAAGGCCTCTACACTTAGCCAATCCAATTCGAAATTCTTCTCTTCCCTCTTACTGAACAGAATGGAACATGCATAGACCCAAAAAGTGACTTTCACACTCCCCAAACTAATCCTCCAATAGAGTTTGACTACAGCCACCCTATAGCTAACTTATTTCTCTAATTCTTTCTTGAAAATGGCAAGTCAAAGATCTGACCAACAAAAGGTGTCTTTCCCTTATCATGTATTCTCTTAGGTTTCCAAAAGGGGTCCTAACATATTCCTAAGGAGTTGGTTGTTGATAGAGAGTAATGTTGTAATGTGATCCATATAATTGACCTTACATAAAAGAATAAGGCATGTTCTTGTTATCAGAATTTAGTAGCTAACCCTTGTAGTTGGGCATAGATCAAGGGGTTGTCATTGCCTTAAGTTGTTCCATACATTCATTTTCTTTTCTAGGATAGCTCTTCTCTATAATTACAAGTACCATGTATCATAATTTGAATTAATTGGAAAATATTCTGACTTTTCTCATCTTGTATTAAAGATTAATTAGCAATGTTATCCTTTGGACTTTTCTGGTGTTTTCAATTTTCTTTTTTTGTTTGAATAATATATGATCCTCTGTGCTAGATTTTCTCTCTCTTTATCTACTAATGTTTCATGGGAAAAATTCATACTTCTGATTATTTCAATATAAAAGTGTAGGGGTGAGTCAGCAAAGAGATGGATTGCTGACACGATATATGAAGGTAAAATTATATTTTTGATGTGAAGATTTTTCTGAATGCAACCATTGTTGTTTGCTTAGTCTAATTTATGACAGGATAATGGTTCCCAAGCACGCATGATATCTTAATGCATGTTTAAATAGCTTTTCATCTGAAATCTATCCAATAATTCTTTTTGTATGAAGAGTTCTAGTTGAGAAAGGTTAAGAATTTCAAAATTTTAATAAGCCAAAGGCTGCAACTTGTTGAGCACAATAATGCCATGCGATTCATGTAGGCAACTCCACCTAATGGAACAAAGATTGTTGTTGATTGCTTTAGTTGCTAGCGAACTGGAGAATATTAGAAAGCTATCCAAACATACTTATATGCTTATCTTCTTTTTTGGCCCCCATTTTTTGGCTACACATATATACTCCTGTTTTTATTCTCAAAGATAACTCTCTTTTCATTTAATCTTTAGGAGATTCACGCGCCAATTCTTGGACTTTGGGGAGTTAAGATTGTGGTCGTTGCTATTTTTGTTGCATTTACATTAGCAAGCATTGTAAGTTGATGTGGGATAAGATGTTCCATTGCAATTTCTTCACAACTTCTAGAGATATATTTTTCTTTTTATGGTGTGTTTACTTTAATAGGCATTATGCACAAGGATTGAACGCGGTCTAGAGCAAAAGATTGTTCTTCCTCGGGATTCCTACCTTCAGGTCTTAAGTTTCAGTTTTTCATTATTTACAAAAGAAAAAATCTCTCCCTGCGTGATGGGCAATTTCTTTCTAAGCATTATCTTATCTAACGGATGTTTGTTTTTTGGCTGCAACCAGGGGTATTTCAATAACATCTCAGAGTACCTCAGAGTTGGACCACCATTATATTTTGTTGTTAAAAATTATAATTACAGGTTGATTATTTTTCACTGTGTTTTTTTATGTTCTCTTTATAAATTGTTATCATATCTTTTAAGCAAACTTTTGATTTGTGGTTAAGAAATTTTGATGTGTTCTTATTGATCATAGGTATGCTAATTGCACGAATATATAGATGAATGAGACTAATGGGATAGGTCTGGAATTCCACTTGTTTAGAAAAACATAAATCAGACGATTAAACAGAAATCTAGTAGCTAATTGGAGTGACAAGGTGTGATTATGGGAGCAGAAAAAATAATAGAATCGCATTTTTTTTCTATGATTAGTAACACCCTCTTTCATGCTGGAGATTGGATGTTGAGCTTATCAAGCTTGCTTTTTAGGTCTCCAAACTTCAGCCGTGGGCCCTTAGTGGGTCTACCTGCCACTTTGCCATTTATTAGGGGATGTAAGAGGTGTCAATAATCCCATGTCAAGTTTTTATGTGATGAAGTTTCTGTCTGGTTCTACTTGTTTGGACACATTATCTTGCGGGGGACATGTCCATTTTGTGAAACCTACTCTCGTTGTCTACAATATGTTTAATTTAATAACATATCCTATTTGAATAACAAACTAGATAAGATAATAACTAAAGGTCAATACTGAACTATTCTAACATTAAGTAACTAATTATCTTGTATTATCTGCTTGCTTTGGGTTTCCTGCATATCCCTTCTGCAGCTTGGAGTCCACGCATACAAACCAGCTATGCTCTATTAGCCATTGTGATTCAAACTCTCTTTTGAACGAGGTGATTCAGTGCTCTAGTAGTTCTCTATCATTTGTGTTAGAGTCAATCTGTCCATTTCGTTAATGGTAATTGCTGTATTTTTGAGGATAACAAGAGGGTTGTGAATCCTTTACTACACAACAAACACTTGATTCTACACCATACACTTCAAGAACAAAATGCAATAGATTTGCCAGTTTGAGAGGTTGGCTCACTCCATCCAGAATCGCACTTAAACTTCTCTCTGCCTCTTCATACTCTCAGCTAGTCTCTTTATACACCCACTTCCAACTTTTTAACCGCTCCCTCCTTTGCTTCTTCACTTTTCTGTCTTTTTGTACATTAACATCTGTGTTTTCTTTTGGACCAATAGTCCCCCATTTTCTGCCATTTTTGTACTCACTATCCTCCTTAGATGTGTTTTGGTGGTAGTGATAGGCTGAAACCCATCCCCCTCTCATCAGACTCTGGGTATACTCCTATTGGTTTCTCAACATCTATGATCCAATATGTTGAAGCCCCTGAACCATATAACTTTGATGTTAGGCGTTACTTCTTACATGTGTTTTCATCTCTTCATAGTGACTCTATCTTCAAAAAGTTCATCCATTCATGCTGAAAGCAATAAGAATATGAGATTTTGTTTTTGTATGTATGGAATTTGTGTGTGTGTGTATATATATATTGTTTTTTTTAAAACTGCAGATATCTAGGGCTTCTTTGGTACCAGAATCAAGTTACATTGCCAAACCTGCTGCCTCATGGCTTGATGATTTCCTTGTATGGATATCGCCTGAAGCTTTTGGTTGCTGTAGAAAATTTAGGAATGGCTCTTATTGTCCTCCTGATGATCAGGTCTGTGCTTTTATGTCTGCCTATCTAATATTCTATGCACCGTCCTTGCTTATTCTTCTCTCATAATTTTTCAACTTTAATCAACACACAAAAATGTATGCATCGGTAGTTGTGCAATATTGTGATTTCTTGTCCTTGTTATCCTTAATCTCTTCTATGTGCACTACAATTGGTTGGGCAATCAAGATTTTGGTTTGGTGTTGGTTTCTTTAGCATCTGATGCCCTTCCTTACAAGTCTTTACTAAAATAGAGATTTTTTCCCCTTCAGCTACCTTGCTGTTCACCAGATGAAGGCCCATGTGGGTTTGGTGGAGTGTGCAACGACTGTACAACAGTAATGCCCAATTTACTATTTGCAACTTGGAAATGATTCAGAAGGCTGCTTACAAAGAATTTTAATTTTAAATTGAAGTAATGCACTAGCAAAAGTACTGACAATTTTCATTCATTACTAGTGTTTCCGCCACTCAGATTTGGTTAATGACCGTCCGACTACTGTGCAATTTAGAGAGAAGCTTCCGTGGTTTCTTGATGCATTGCCGTCAGCTGATTGTGCAAAGGGTGGTCATGGGGCCTACACCAATAGTGTAGATTTACAGGGTTTGAAAACACTTTGCTACCTCTCTCTCTCTCTCTCTCTCTCTGCGTGTGATCTCCTTTTTGTAATTTTTTACTTGTAAAGGTTTGCTTTCCCACCATTTTTACTATTCTTTAACACTGATGTAAAAGATTTGCTTACAACTTGTTCTTAGGTTATCGAAGTGGTGTCATACAGGCATCTGAGTTTCGTACATATCATACACCACTGAACAGACAGGTATGCAGTGTCTTAATTGATAATCTTATTTCAGATCTTTGGCGTGAAATTTGTGGGAAATTTTCTGTCTAATCTTACTGCACATTTTCTTAGGGTGATTATGTTAATGCAATGCGAGCTGCACAGGATTTTTCCGAAAAAATTTCTGAAGCTTTAAAGGTTAGAACTCTTATTGTTGGATGCATTTTTTCTTGTGTTCTTTAGCTTTCAAGGAATTACTTTTTTCTTCTGCATTCTTGATCGCAGAACATTGCCTCAGGATAAAAATGATGGGAATTTACATCACGTGATTGTTATTATTTATTACTTTGTCAGAACAAAACCATGAGCATGCCATATATTAAGATTTATTTGTTTCTACGTTGTGCATTTATTATGCTGAATTAGAACAGAATATGTTATTGGCTGAGATTTTTTAATTTATGTTTCTCTAGATTTCTTGAGTTTTGAACCTGAGATCATGGGATGCCTCGTCCTGTATTAAGCAGTATGAGTTGCTCTATGGGGAACTGATAGGATCGAGAGTCCCAGGAACTTAACTGTGTTAATAAATTGTCACTTTGTATAGACACTGATATGTTGGCTCTCCCGAAGTATACCAAAGTAGTATTAGGTGTCTTGCCCCACATCTAGTATAGGTGTTCCCATTTCAATAGTTTTTTGAAGAGGGTTGATCACTCTACTTGGAGCTTTTCAAAGGCTCATATTCCTAGGTCATAAAAGAAGACTGCAAATCGCTTCTTCAAACCAAAGGTTTGTCATGATTGGAAGAAAGAACATTATTATGGTTAATATATATCCGTATTCCAATTTATTTGGAGTCTTTCACAATTAAATGGGCTCATGCTCCTTTCTGTTTTCAAAATATCTGGCTCATACATTTCTTTTACTTCTCTGGAATTTGATGGTGGTTTACAAAGGTTCAAGATTGGTGAAATTATAAAACCACTCGGCCAACACCCTATGCTATTTCTGCCACCACTAGATATGACAAGGATCATGAATGCCTCCAAGGGAAGAAGCGACAAATTCACCTAATTTTCCTTTCTTTACAGCCCGAAAGATTGAGGATTAATTGCTTAAAAATATTTCCTTAAAAGTTAAATATGATTATGGGTTTTTCCATGAGAGGCGACTACATTGTGGCATGAAATAATTTGTAGCAAATGCAACTTAAATATGGTGGTAAGATGTTTGCACAACTGTAAATGACTCTTGCATGTCTTGGGAAGTTTGTTTCACAATGATTTTTGTCATTTACACCATGGTCTCTCAGAAATTAATCAATGACTCAAAATAAGGCCTCGAGAGAATATTAATGTATGAATTTCCTCTATCTTCGAATGGAATGAAGTGTACAATTGTCCCTATCGCATTCCTGATTTACAGCTTGATGAATCGAGAATTAATGATGGTCTTATGTTCATTTCCTTTTATTTTTGTGGTCAACTAGTTAGTGCTAAGTAGCTTTGGTTTTAATATTGTTGAGAATTAATTTTTCAAATTTTTTGCTGCAAAGTGGAGAATAGGGAGCTCTAACTTCGTTTTGATTGGGTTCTTGTGCTTAAATCGTACTTATTGGATGTAATGGGATCATATCAATACACCCAACTTTTTGCTCCAATCTTCAGTCTCTATTGGCTTTTTTTTTTTTTTAATAGAAGTCTCTATTGGCTTTTGTTTGCATAATCCTCACACCATCAATTTCTTTACAATTTGACAATTCCCATCCTTCTTGATTTTTTTTTTGGGCATAAACTCGAATGATTCTATTCTTTTTTTCATCTAGTCATGATATGAGATTTTGGAATCTATTCAACTGGAGAGATTTCTTGTTAGTTCTGCTTTGAGGATATCTACTATCTTTTCTCCCTTCTAAATTTTGTATTTCATCATGTTTGCCAATGTTTCTTATTGTGTAGATTATACTTCTATTAAATTTTCTATTTAATGATTTTACTTCTTTAATGCAGATGGATATATTTCCATATTCAGTCTTCTATATCTTCTTTGAGCAATATCTGGATGTTTGGAAGATAGCCTTTATCAATATTACCATAGCACTAGGTTGTTATTTCGTTATCTCTCTTTGTTGTATATTTTTCCTCTCAACATGAATTATTAAATTATTAGCCCGGGAGATCTCTAACTCTGGATGTTATAACAGGTGCTGTTTTTGTTGTTTGTCTGGTTATTACTTCCAGGTAGAATTCCATTCAAATATAGCATTGTAAAATTATGATAGTTTGGAGAATCGCCATTATTATCAACACTAAATTGTAATATGCTTTTCCTTTTCTCCCTGATTCTTTTCCCAAATGCAGCTTGTGGAATTCTGCAATCGTATTAGTTGTTCTGATCATGATAATTGTGGACCTCATGGTATACTTCATCTTTGTAGTTAATTTTGCTATATCTTTTAAATGGCTTCACTTTTTCATTTTCTTTTTCATGTCCATTCGTTCTTTCTTTCTTTCTTCCTTTTTTTCAAGGGGTACATGTGCACTCTATTTCACAATCTCTGCTGACTTCCTCCTCTATTTTTATGTCTACTTATTACTTGTCTAATTTGGAGCCAAAAGAATTTTCATAGAAGATAAGATAAAATAAAATCTTATTAGCTTTGCTCAATCCTGCAGGGTGTGATGGCAGTTCTGGATATTCAACTAAATGCAGTTTCTGTTGTAAACATTATCATGTCGATAGGGATTGCTGTTGAGTTTTGCGCTCATATAGCTCATGCATTCATGGTTAGTGTAATTATTTATTTTATTATTTGAGGTGTATTCTCCATTAGTATGATCGTGTAGATCAGATTAGTAGCATTTGTCATAGTAAACCTTTCTAATTCTCTACCTTGTCTTTTTTTGTAAGAGTGCAGTTTTTGAGATCATTATTATTCTTGCAATTCTAATTCTTTTTTGCCTTTAAAAGTTATAGTCTTGTGTCTTGAGGAAAATTCAAGGCAATCTTACCACTGGCAACTTGCAGATATGCTTGTTCACTAAGTTTTTTATGCGGCTTCTATTTATACAGGTATGCTCTGGGGACAAGAATCAACGAGCAAAGACAGCATTGTGTACTATGGGTGCTTCTGTATTCAGGTTTACTTTTTGGTGTTTTGATAACATTTGTAACCCTGATTGTGCTTTAGTAGCAAACATGTGTGAAGATTGAGTGAAATAATTAAGGGAGAAGACTCTTGTGCTTCCACTGGCTCAATTCATTATGGACCGAACGAGTACAAAATAGCATTTTTGCTTGCTAGGATCTATCTTTAACATTGGGGATAATCCTAAGAAGGAAAAAAGAACGACTAATTTTCTGAAGATGGCAAAAGATGTTTAAGGATGATAGATAATGACAAAATTTATCGCCCATGTGATTTTTGGAGAGAGAAAAACGATCTCAATGCGATGGTTGAGATCTTATCCTAGAAAAGTTGAAATTTTGGACTTGGTTTATAAAATTTATTTGGAGGATTCCTTTTGGATGAAAAAGACACTTGGACAAATTCAAGTCATGAATTAACAGCCATTTGGGCTCCTGTTTAAGCCATACCAGCCGATCTGTCAAGTGAACATGAGTTGTTAAACTCAAGTTAGGTCATGAACATTAACCATGTCCAACTTGCTCACACTATCTTCAAAGTTCTGTCTTGAAAGTCCCTTCATAAGAATGTATGCAATTTGTAGTTTGGTTGGGTCCCACATTATGCATTTTAGTTATTGGTTTAACTTTAGTGCCAACCGCAAATTGAAGTTAATTTCCATTAAGCTCTCCGTTTTTAATTTTCTTTCCCCAATGTATCAATTTTGCTTAGTTTCATTTTATTGCATCCTCAGAATTGGCGCAGATCCTACTGCTACAAATTCTGAAATATATTTTATATACTAATTACTAAACATTTTTCTCTGTTTTTATGGCAGTGGAATCACTCTTACGAAGTTAGTTGGAGTACTTGTCCTTTGCTTCTCAAGATCAGAAATATTCGTGGTATGTGATATCTCCGTTGGCTATTGGCACTTATTTTTCTGTTTGGGAATGTGTTTCAGAAAATGGAATAACTCTCTGTATATTGCATTGAGAAAGAGGGGTACAATATATAGATGCTGAAGGCTCAGTTAGAGGGAGCATAATCAGCGATTACAATCATCATTAATGATGATTTATTCTCTCCTAATCCTGGGCATGATTATAGGAAATAAATAAGGAAAGATTACAATTCAAATTTGATTTCTAACACTCCCCCTCAAGCTAAAGAATATATATCTATCATTCCCAACTTGCTTCGAAGTCCTTCAAATTTGACTCGAGGAAGAGGCTTGGTCATGATGACTGCCATTTGGTATGCTGAATGTACATAAGCCAACTTGATTGTGCCACCTTCAACTTTCTCTTTAATGAAGTGCCTATCAATTTCAACATGTGCTGTTCAATCATGATAAACTAGGTTTTTGGTTATCATTATGCTTGCCTTGCTGTCACACTAGAGGTCTAGGGGGCCGTTGTATGGAATTTTTAATTCTGTTAGAAGTCTTATGAGCCAAATTCCTTCATATACCCTAAGTGCCACAGCTCTTAATTCAACTTCAGCACTGCTTGTGGATACCATTGTCTATTTCTTTCTTTGCCAGGTGACAAAATTGCCCCAAACATATGTGCAATAACCCGTAATTGATCTTCGATTATCCACAGATCTAGAATGGTTTGCATTAGTGCAGATCTCTATATTTCTAGCATTTCCCTTTTTAAAATAAATTCCCCTTTCGAGATTGAATTTGAGGTAGCTTAGGATTCTGTACACAGCTATCATATGTTCTTCCTGAAGTTGGTGCATGAACTGGCTCATTACTCCAACCACATGGCTGATGTCTAGCCGAGTGTGAGTTAAGTATATCAATTTGCTTACAAGCCTTCTATGCCTCTCAAAATCTACAGGTACTATTTCTGTTTTGACTTCAAGGTTACACGAGTCTTCCATTAGAGTATCATCCGATTTCACTCTTAGCATCCTAGTTTCTTGAAGTAAATTCAGCATATACTTTCGTTGTGATCCATTGATTCCTTTTCTAGTCCTTGCTACTTCCATGCCAAGGAAGTATCTCAGTTGTCCTAGGTTCTTGACCTAAAACTCCTATGCTAGTACCTTCTTGAGTTTGGTGATAGATGGCTCATCATTTCTAGTTATGATTATATCGTCTACATATACAGCAAAATAGTTATCTTGCCATCATCATGTTTGATGAACAAGGTAAGACTGCTTGCCCTTGAGTATAGTCAAACTTCTTGACTGCTTTAGCAAACCTATCAAACCATGCACTTGAAGATTGTTTCAAGCCATATAGTGATATGTTAAGCTTGCAAATTGAATTCGGTGAACTAATACTTCATCTGGGTCTCCATGTACACTTATTCATCTAGGTCCCCATTTAGGAATGCGTTCTTTACATCCAATTGATGTAGGGACCAATCGAGGTTAGCAGCTATTGACAAGAGCACTTTGATTGTATTGAATTTTGTCATTGGTGTGAAGGTTTCTTGATAGTCAATCCCATACGTCTGGGTATATCCTTTAACAACCAATCTGGCTTTGTACTTGTACATACTTTCATCCGAGTTGAATTTAGGAGTAAAGATCCATCCGCACCCTATTGGTTTCTTTCCTTGGGTAGAGTTGGGATTTCCCAAGTTTTGCTTTCTTTTAAGGCTCGCAACTCTTCTTCAGCTGCTTGTTTCCAATTGGAGTCATCCATGGCCTGTTGGAATGTATCTGGTACTTTGATTTGTGTAGTGTTCACAACAAAGCTCTACATTCTCGTAGACAAGTTGCCATAGGCGACAAATCTTTGAATAAGATGTTGAGTTCAAGATCTTACCCCCCTTTTTTGAGTGCAATAGGCCAGCCCAATTTCTCAGGATCTGACGCTAGGTTGGAGTCATGGTGTTTCCTTGGAATAGACGGAACTCTATTGTCGTTTTCTTCCTCCTGATCTTGTGATGTTGTCTTAATGGGACTTGATTGTCTAGCTACCGTAATGTCAATTTCAACATTGGTTTCCTTATTTTGGGGTTGGCTTGAAGTATTTTGGATTTCAGGTTTAGGCTAATTTGTCAGTATGGGAATATCTGGGATTTCAGGGTTAGTTGGGCTAATTATGGTTCAAGGTAGGGTTGGATGTGGTTGTGGTGGTTCTGTAGGTGTATTAGGTTCAAGTTCCCAAATTAGCCATTCTTCTATACCATTGTTCTCCTCCGGAATGGGTACTTTGGGATAGTAGGCATCATTTTCATAAAAAACTATATCATTGGAGACAATGATTTTTCTAGTGTTGGGGCAATAGTACTTGTATCCCTTTTCAGTGAATGAATAACCTAAGAAGATACATTTGTTGGCCTTTGCATTTAGTTTTCCTCCATCTTGTTTATGTACAAAGACCACACATCCAAGCACTTTCTGGGGTAAAGTGGATAGAAGGCAGCAGTTTGGATAGGTTGCAAGGAGACATTGAATAGAAGTGCTAAAGTTGAGAATTTTTTATGGCATTCTATTGATAAGGTAAGTTGCAGTCAAGATTGCATCCCCTAAAGTACACGGGATATCTTATTCAATCGTGATGGCTGGGTTACTTCCAAGAGGTGCCTACTTTTCTACCGAGCAACTTCATTTTGTTGAGGTGTGTAAACACATGAGGTTTGATGGTAAATTCCTTCTGAACAAGGAATTCCTTGAAAAGTCGACCCATATTCTTTGGCATTGTCACTCCTTAACACTTTGATGGAAGTGTGGAATTGGGTCTTGACAAATGAATGGAATTTTAGGAATATCTACAATACTTTGGATGTTTGCTTCATTAGGTAAACCCATGTAAGACAAGTAAGGTCATCAATGAACGTTTCAAATCATTTTTCCTGGCTTAGGATTTTAATTTTTGCAAGGCCCGTTATATCACTATGAATTAATGTAAAGGGTGCAGTAGGTTTGTAATCTTGTTTGGGATATGAAGAATGGATTTGCTTTGCCAATTGACATGTTT
>QFDD01005035.1:0-17042 GCA_006871305.1 Vachellia collinsii | reverse complement strand
AGAAAAAGATTGTATTGGCAGAGACCAATATTAGTTTGATACCACTATTATTGTTTTTGTTTCTACATTACATGTATGATATGATGATTAAGAGTGTATGTTCTAAGTAGACTTCTATCTTATTTGCTGTTCAGCTTCAAAATACGCTGGATATGTCCTATCTGTCCACATGTGCAGCACGGTAAGCTCATAAACTATGCCTTATTTTCGCTTTTATATGCTTCAAAAGATTCTTCTGTATTGGGAAAAATTTTATTCCTCTTTTCTTTCTTTCAAGTAATTCATTTGAATGGTAATGTTCAGATGGGCCCAGGATTCCCTGTTTCAATGCAATCTTTATCAAGAGCAGCTGATAATTACAAGTCTATGAATCTGTTATGATGTGGCCTGGGGCAATTGTAGGCTTCTGGCATCAATCTTAGTTTTGATCAACATATTTTGGATCTTTTTTTGAGCTTTCATCTTTTCATCATTGATTCTACCAGGTTGCTTAATGCCCTGGGATATATGTGACAATTGACCGAGTAGACTTCCATTTTTGACGTTTTGTGTAAGCTTATAGCATTTTAGGCTTTTATGGAAGTTTCAGAATCACCCCTTTGGAAATATAATGTCGGGATTAAAGGCAATTCAAAGTGGCGAGTCTGAAGTTATTGAATCTTGCAGTTTTGGCTGTGTCTGATAAGCCACTCTTGGAGCACGAAAACTATCATAAATAAAATTTCCTCACTTGCCGGTTGTTATTATATATAAAATTATTGGCAAAAAAAATATTATATATGAAATTTAAGAGGCAGTTTAATATGCCAAAAATTGTTTTTTGATGAGACAATTTTATTAATAGTTAGAAAAAAACAATACATTTAAAAATAGCTTCAGCAATGAAAATACCAGGGTAACTGTGAAGGCTAACGGTGGTAAGTAACAAAGAAAACAAGCAAAGAACAACACCTTAGAATATTATCAGGAGTTGGATCTAGCAAAAGGATTAATATTTTATAACATACTTTGAATATCATTGGAGATGTTAGTGTTTATTATATACTACATTCATGTACTATTACATATGTGAAAGTTGCTTCTTGGTGCTTATGTATCGTTGCGTTTGTAGAGTCTCACAACATAATTATTGCTATTAATAATCCATCCACTGTAACAATGGACCCGTCGTCCTTGGAGGTCATGGGCAGGGACGCAGGGTAGCGAAGAGTCCAGGGAAATGAAGTGAAAAATGAATTCTAAAGGTGATTAAAAAAAAAATAAAGACAACTAAATATAATATATTATAAAACTATTTATGCAGGAAGTAAAGCGCGCTAAGCCACTAATGGATATACTTATCTCATAATTTATAAATTATATCGGATAAATAATTTTTACTATCAATTAAGACAGATATAATGTAAATTATATTTATATTTAACGCCTTACAATATTAGTCTTTGTTTGGATTAGTGAAATAATATATTTTTCCAACTTTATTTATGATCTACAAAATAAATATAAGAGAAAAGTTTTATCTTAATTTATATAAACATGTTTTTATAACACCAATCCAAATATGACTTTGATAAATCAAGATTTGAATTTAGTTGAAAAGTGAATAAAAATTGGTTTGGTTTGTAAATAGTTGATTCAGAATCTATATGCTTAAAATCTAACTACTTATGTAATGATGATCTTGTTGCTCTATTTAAAAAAGTATTTATATAGTAACTTTACACTTGACTATGATGACGTGGTTGAAAGGGAGAATATAAGTTTTATATTTTTATTGTAAAAGGTGAAGCAGAGAGAGATGGGTGGGTTTGGTCTTATTAGCGTTCAGGTAAATGAACAGTGACCATCAGGACTTCTCTTTCACTCACTGACACCTTCGTCCAATCAGGACCTATCACTGACAATTCTGCCCCCTCTCCCCCTTTTCATTTTTCTTTCTTTACTCCCTTTTCTTCTTATTTCTTCAATCACCCCATCTTCTTCATTCATTTCCTCCAAGGCCCCAATTTTGGGATACATTTACTCCTACATTCTGACATTCTACCCCTGAAAATTTCATAAATTCTTACTTCTGATCGGTATTCAGTAACATATGATCATATTCATCCAGAATCAAACATTTACACAAACTAATATGTTCTGCATCTGCGTGTTTATCATATGAATGTGAAATATCTGATTTTGACTATTTTTTTAATTTATAAATATCTTAAGAATTGTGATTGTTTGTTGTGATTTCTAAACCTTACTTTTAGTATTATTTCATTTTTCTCAAATTTTCTTGTTTTAATTAGTACATTAATATTTAATGATATTTTCCTTTTAATTTTCTTTTTTATTTAGCATAAATTGGAAGCCTGAAAAAAAATGCAGGGTGGTAACAGGAATAAGAAATGATTCATGCCAAAATGCAACAATTTGAGGACCAAAGTGCAAATTTCTCTTTTATTACTATTCTCCCCGCCCCGCCACATAACTATCCATGAGGGGAGAATGCTTCGAAGTTCAAAGCTCCACATTCTGCTCCTCTCTCCCCCCACTCTCTCTGACATTTCCATTCTTGCATTCTTCAATCGCTTAGGGTTAGGTTTCTCTTCCTCACTCTCTTTTAACCACCATCTGGAAACTTTTCCCTGGAACATTGTAAAATGGAGACGGATGATGGGTATAAGAGGGAGGCGGCGATCGCTTTGGTAGTCATTGTGGTGCTTGCTTCCCTAGCCGTGGTTGCTTTGCTTGTTGCACTCAGCTACTATTGCTACATCCACAACAAAGTCGCCCAACGCCGCAAGAACCAGAAAAGTGAGCTATATTTTCTGTCAATGAATAATGATCTCTGTCTCTCTCTCCCTCTGTGTTTGTTTGTTTTTTTTAATTTTTTTTTTTGTTCGCTTATTCTGAGGACTGTTTGCTAGCCAAGACTTTTTTTGTCACAATAAAAACGCTTTTTATTCTGCTTAGAATCCTTGTCTAATTTTTCCTGAATTTTGGCTCTTGTTCAAATTCTTATTCATGGATAGTAATTTTTTTTTTTTGGGGTAACCACAAGTATCATAACAACAAAACTTGAATGATGAACATGGCAGGCCCTGAATAGTAAATATGATATGATGCTTATAGTGCATACTAGTTCCTTTCTGTTTCTATTTTTGTCCATTTGCATTGTTGCTGAGAATATTCAGAAATTGGAAACTTGATGCAATTATTTAATGCTTTAACCTGTTTGAAATTCCAATCTTAATGATTCTCATAAATCAGACACATTTATTCAGAACAGTTTTCTTGTCCAACATTTTTTTCTTGTTAATTATTACGTCTCTACCTTGCATCTGCGAAATGACAGCCTACATTCTGATACATTGTGCTTTATTTGAAGATGTTGACCATAGCGAGAGAAGTGAATTTGCAAATCTGCAAGTTGTTGCTGAAAAAGGACCTCAGGTGTTCACTTTTAAGCAGTTGCATTCTGCAACGGGTGGCTTCAGCAAGTCGAATGTGATTGGTCACGGTGGATTTGGATTTGTTTACCGGGGAGTACTCAATGATGGCCGGAAAGTTGCAATTAAGTTCATGGATCAGGCAGGAAAGCAGGGAGAAGAAGAATTTAAAGTAGAGGTAGTTTCCTTCTTAAAATTTTTTGCTTGTAGCTGACTGTTTCTTTGGTTATCCTGGTGATGAAGATATATAATGTTTATTGTGTAACCTGAAGAGTGAACAAGAGTGGCTTTAGTTTGTCTCTTCTTTTTTGGCTAGAGTTGGATGTTGATAGTAACCAATTGGCTTGTGTTGGTCACGAATTTCAGAGTTGGGTTGAATTGTTTGGTGACTGTAGGTTGAATTGCTTAGTCAGTTGCGTTCTCCATATTTGCTGGCATTGCTCGGGTACTGCTCCGATAATAATCATAAATTGCTGGTGTATGAGTTCATGGCAAATGGTGGTCTACAGGAACATCTTTATCCTGTCAGCAGTAAGTAATTGATCATTTAAAGAAAAAGCTGATTAAATATCTTTAGTTATGAAGTTGAAGTTCCATGAATGGATAAGGCAATAGTACTTGCAATCTACAATGCAGTATGGTATTTTCCCTTCTCAATCAATATCCTAATTCCTCAGTCATCACTGTCCACATAAAAAACATTCTACTGAAATGCTGGCACAACCTCCTCTGCTTTGGATATATATGAATCAAAACCATTCCATTCGAAATGTAAAACTCTGTTAAACCAATTTACTGACTGATGTTCATATTCATTCATATAACCTCATGAAATTTAGAGGTTTTGTGCTTGAAGCATGGAAGAAATAAGTTAAAGCTGTTCTTGTGAATCATTGAGTTGCTTTAACGTTTTAAAAATATTAAGCATTTGATTCTTGCTCTGATTAGGTATCTCACGTTTCTGTTATCGCCAAATATTCATTATGCAGCACGGACTTGTTAAATTAGATGCATACTAGTGAGTGGAGTCTTTAAGAGATGCTTCGTAGTTTGCAAAACTTAGCTAGCTTAAAGCCTTTATGTGAATTAATTATTCACACTAGTCTTTGCATTTACATAATCTGGCCTACGACCTTGAAGAATCTGATGACTGAGAACCTTTTTTAAAAAATAAATAAAAATTGAACATTGAAATGCAATACATGTGCGACGAAGTCAATATGCTGTTCGTTTAATGGATATATTTACCTTCCTCATTTTCTTTTCGGCATTTCTGTTGTTCTGTTAACTTCCCCCCGTTTGTACTCCATGTAGACTCTAGTGTTATGCCCATGAAGTTGGATTGGGAAATCCGTTTACGAATAGCACTTGAAGCTGCCAAGGGTTTGGAATATCTTCATGAAGATGTCAGTCCCCCGGTGATTCACAGAGATTTTAAGAGCAGCAACATTCTTCTAGACAAAAAATTTCATGCAAAAGTTTCTGATTTTGGATTGGCAAAGCTTGGATCTGATAAAGCTGGTGGACATGTTTCCACTCGAGTCTTGGGAACGCAAGGATATGTTGCTCCTGAGTATGAAACACAGTTTTTTCTGCTATTGAGTTATTTTGTTTATGCTGTATCTGTTAAGATTGTTATCATTGTTCCTTAACATCTAATGGTCTGTTTTGGTGTGCTTGATTGGCCAGATATGCACTAACAGGTCATCTAACCACAAAATCAGATGTATACAGTTATGGTGTTGTTCTTCTGGAGCTGCTCACTGGCCGAGTACCGGTTGACAAGAAAAGACCACCAGGAGAAGGCGTTCTTGTTTCTTGGGTGGGTTTACACAAAAATAGGTCTCCTTAGTGCTACCTCCGGTCCTAAATATAAAAGTTAGATAACAGATTCATTTTGACCTTAAATATAAGACTTAAATTCACCTTGTTCATCACGTTTTTAATTTTCCCTCAAAATATCCCTATTAATTATACATAGTAAGGTGGTTTCTGTCAAGGGAGACATGATTAAAGAGGATATTATCGAAAACCAACACATAATTGTTCCAAATAATCAACTTCACTAATTTCTATTTATCTAGTTTTTATATTAAATATGGGAGGTAATAGTGTATTCCTGTATCAATATTTACTCTTCTCTCACAAAGTTACTTGTCTTGTTTCTACTTAGGCTTTGCCCCTTCTAACAGACAGAGAAAAGGTGGGAACTATTATGGATCCTGCATTGGAGGGTCAGTACTCCATGAAAGAGGTTGTCCAAGTGGCTGCGATTGCTGCAATGTGTGTGCAACCGGAAGCCGATTACAGGCCCCTCATGGCGGATGTTGTCCAGTCATTGGTTCCACTGGTGAAGACTCAAAGATCAACCTCAAAGGTTGGAAGCTGCTCTAGTTACCATCCCAATAAGTTGTCGCCTGCTCAAGATTCGGGTAGAGCGAGTGTATGAGAGCGTAAATGGAGTTTCAATATTTGCTTATTTAACCTTAGGTTTATGGACTGACCAAAACCAAGTTAGGTTTGTGTATCTCATAGTCTTGAGCCTTATTTCTAGCAGAAAAAATAATTAGGTTGTAATGGTTATTTATGGTTCAAGTTGCATGAGAGATTTGACTTGGTTAAGTAAGTTACTAAGTTTAATTTGCACCGAAAAGCTCTTTTCGTAAATTTTCAAGACAACTGCCAAAAAAGCTCTGATTAAATTATTCATGGTTAAGGATATGTTTTTTCTGATTATGGTGTAATTTTGACTAGGTGAATCCCTCGAGTATTATTAAAATGTTTGATGATATTTGAGTATTATACTGCTGTATTAAAATTTCAAGGGTCACTCTTTTTATTGATGTCGAGCAAGTGGGACAAAAATAATTATATGTCAACAAAATTTAATTGATGATGTACTTTATTATTTTGAAATGGAAGAAAAGAGGACCAAGGGATTATTTTATTGCTCTCCAATGTATCAAATAATTATTATTTGATAAATTTTAATTGTGTTGCATATTCTGGAGTAAAAGAGTCATTTTCTTTCCTCAAATATATTTTTGTAGTCTATCTTTATTAATCGTGCTTTACTAAGTCGATTTTTTTTAAAAAAAAATATTGCGCACCAAAATTAATGGATGAGTTTATTTTGCATAAAATGCTCGACTTTAAATTTTTTCGTAGATCATACCTAATAATTCTAAAAAAAATTGAGCTTTACTTTCACACTAGACTTGAACCAATTTTGTTGTCATTTTCTCAGGATGACTATAAAAAATTGTCGAATAACAAATTCGTTTTTGAGATACTGTATTTTATTAAGTTTAATAACCAATACTTAAACAATGTCCATGGTATTATTAAATTAAAATCTGAATTATTTTCTGTTGGTTGGAGATGTCTTATTGGGCATGTGGGACGCACCACAGCGAGGCAACTGGTCAACGAAGAGCTGCTAAAGATAAAGGCAGCGGTAGACGAACAAGTTGACTCATCCTGCCATCCAAATCCAATCATTATTCTTCAACCCAAATACAGTCCCATTATTATAAGTTTCTTTTTTTGAAAAAATTAATTTATTTCTCTATTAACAGATAATTTTATTTCAACAATACTGATACAAACACAAGTTAATTTCTTTTAGGGAGATTAAAAAAAAAAATAGACTACTATATTTATTATTTTTTCTAAACTAGCTTACTTTACTTACAAATTAATATATAATCTAATAATATATATAAGTATTTTAGTATATGTAGATATAATATTAAGTAGTTTATTTAATTTCCTTAATGACTTTAAAAAAATTTAGTTTACATTAAAGATAGATGTATTATAAAAAAGATCCATAACAACAAGAACCTACGCATTATCAATGCAGAAACGAAAGAATTGAGCAGAATAACAGAGGCTTACTTAGAAAAGCCTAGGACAAAACATGTTCACAGCTCAAACTAAATGTTTGAATTGCTTATATTTAGTGCTCACTAATGTTTTGAAGATACTTTATTTTTTAATTACATTACGTAATATTTAATACTATCAAATTTTTTTGATGAAAGGGAACATAACATGTTCCAGATTACAAAATTACAGAATGGGGATATTCAACCCCAAGTAGATCCTCTTGTAAAATATTGAGCACTTTCGGTGGGGGCTCCCTCCATAAGGTTCTTCTATTGGTTATTAGCGTTGCCAGAGAAGCCAACTTGTCAGCACATCGGTTGCCCTCTCTGTGTTTATGCTTAATAATAACTTGCCACTCCTAACTAAGGAGTTTGTAAATCTGCTGGAGGATCAAGAAACAGCCTTGCACAGGGGTTTTTATCTTTGATTGCTCTAACCAGAACCTCAGCATCACTTTCAAACACTATTTTCCTAAAGCCTAATTTCCAACACAGCTTCAACCCTTCTAGAATTGCCCAGGCTTCAACCGACCAACTATTACCTTGCTGCAGTTTGCAAGAGAATCCCCCAAGCCATTCACCATCCTCCCCTCTTATCACTCCTCCGCATCCCATGAAACCCGTGTTTTGAACCATACCGTCCACATTAACCTTGACCCAGCCTTGTGGAGGTGGGTCCCATTTAATCCAAATAATACTTTGCTTCTGTGTCTCGCCTTCTTCTGGCTTCCACTATCCTTTGAATTGCTTGAGGTACTTTTTCATGATGTCTCCAGAATTATGAGGCAACCGAAATTCTAGATTATGTATGTGTGTGTTCCTCCACTTCCATATTAGCCAACAGGCAGTTCCAAAAACTGCTGGCCAAAGCAATTGTGTTTCACTGGTTCTTCTGGAGTTCAAATTAGAAGTAAGCCAGCTCGTCCAGTCTTCTCCAAAGAAACATTCAACTTCCTCCCTCGAAATTAGTTGGAGCCAGGTTTCTTTTGCCTATGTACAGTCTCGTAATGCATGCAGTTGAGTTTCTATATCTTCTTGACACAATACACAACATCCATCACCTTGATCCCACGAACTTGTTAGCTCTCTTGTGAGGAGTCATTCGTGATGTGTTTGCCACAAAAAAACTCTAATTCTCTCCGGTACCTTCAGCTTCCATATCATCTTCCATAGTGGATTTATATTCTCCTCTGATTCCCCTTGAAGCCATTTGTAAGTGGAGGCCGTTGAAAACTTCCTATCACTTGCCAGTTTCCACTAGATTTCATCCTCGACTTCTTCCTGGCACGGTGTGGGAGAGCTCTGAATTGCATTTAATACCTGATCCGGCACAAATGGTACTAACTAATGAAGGTTCCATTCCCCATTTCCATTTATTAAACCATGCACTTTTAGATTTTTGTCTATTTCCCTGCCTTCTGGGACAAAGGATATAAGGGGTGGGATGTTGGGTAACCATTGGTCAAACCATACATAAGTATTCTCCCCATTCCTGATGTCCATTTGAATATTTTGCTCCAGTTTCTCCCAGTTCTTCACTATCTTCTTCCATAGCTTTGAGTCTCCTTGCTTAGCTATCGGTTTCTCCCAACGCTCAACTTCTCGTCCATACTTACCTTTCATGACTTTGACCCATAGTTCATTTGGATGCTTAAGCATTCTCCAGGCCAGCTTCATTATCAAGGCATCATTGACTGTTCGCAGGGCTTTAATACCCATTCCACCTTCAACCTTGGGCTTGCACAGAGTCTCCCAGTTCACCGCATGCCATCTCCTCCCTTGTCCTTGCTCACCCCACACAAAACTCCGTTGTTCCTTCTCAATTTCCTCAATAATCCCTATCGGTAACTTGTCATGTTGCATGTGGAACAGAGCCATTGAGCTTGTGACAGACTTAACTAATGTTAATCGTCATGCTAAGGATAAACTTGCTGCCTTCCAGCTACTAAGTCGGCACTTCACTTTTCCCACAACTTCTTTGTACTTGCTTTTCAGAAAGGAGATATTTGCTCCCATATATCTTCCAAGATCATCCACTTGTTTAAACTTACTGATTCCGCATATATCTTTGGCCACCTGGTGGGGAACATTCGGAGAGAAAAAAATTTGAGTTTTCTCTTTGTTGACCCTATGCCCCGATAAGTCTCCAAAATCCTGCAAACACTCCAAGATTAGTTCAATTTGTTTGTTATTAGCCTCTGCAAAAAGCACAAGATCGTCAGCAAACATCACATAAGTTATAATTGGTCCTTTTCTACCAGCTCTCAAGCCTCTCCATTCTCTCTCTCTCACTCTATCTAGGATCATATGTTTGAGTTTTTCCATGCCAAGTACAAAGAGATAGGGGGAAAGGGGATCTCCTTGTCTTAAACCACTCGTTGGTTCAAATGGTGAGAGTTGTTCCCCATGCCACAATATCCGAGTATTGCTAGTAGTAACATAGCCCATTATTCTATTCTGTACTTGTTCAGGACACCCAAGCTCAATCAAAACTCTTCTCATGTAATTCCAGCTGATTCTATCATATGCTTTTTCCAAATCAATTTTAATTGCCATATAACCTCTTTTGCCTCTTTTTCTTCTCATAGAGTGGATAAGTTCATTGACAATAATTATATTGTCTTGAATGTTCCTCCCTGGCACAAAACTTACTTGATGTGGGGATATAATATCTGTCATTAGGCTCTTGAGCCTATTTACAATAATTTTGGAGAATCCTTTGTAGACCACATTGCAAAGGGAAATTGGCCGTAGATGATTAACCCTTTCAGGTTTTTTCCATCTTCGAGATTAGCGTAATAAGCGTAGAATTGACTTCTTTTATTTTTCCAGCATCAGCCCACATTCCTTTCACTGCCGCACACACTTTCTCCCCCACTACTTCCCAAATTTGATGGAAAAAAATGGCTGGGAATCCATCCTCACCTGGGGCTTTCAGACCTCCAATGGAGAAAATGGCTCTTTTAATCTCTTCTTGTGTTACTTCACTACCGATATAATTCCACCTGTCAGTTGAGATCACTGGCCATGAGTGTCTAGTTTCCATCCATTTTCTGTCAACATCCTCTTCACAAAACAGGTTCTGGAAGAACTCATTTACCATATTACCTACTTCCTCCTTACCTTCTATCCAAACATTATCATCCATTTTTAGAGATAATACACGGTTTCTTCTTCTTTTTATCTTGGTTTTCGAATGGTCGAAGGATGTATTTTTGTCCCCATCTTGAAGCCAATCTGTTTTGGCTTTTTGGAACCAAAGAATTTCTTCTTGAGTCAATATCTCTTCAAGTTCATCTGTAAGCTGTTTTTCTAATTTTTCTAGATTCGAATTAGATACATCCTGTAATTTCCTTTGTATACCTTCAATTATGCGCATGAGTTGTTTTTTCTTCTTTCCAATGTGCTCGAATGTATGATTATTCCAATAGCACAGTTTGTCTTCAAATTCCTTTAGTTCTTCTCTAATTCCTTTTTCTCCTATCCAGGCTCTTTTCAGCATCGGCTTAAAATCATCATGGGTCAGCCAAGCAGTCTCAAACTGAAATGGCCTTTTCCCCATTGCTTACCTCTCTCCTTCAAGGCATATTAATAAGGGGTGATGATCTGACTTTAGTCGTGGGCCTACTCTAACAATGGCTTCACCAAAACTGTTCCTCCAATTAATATTACATAGAGCCCTGTCTAGTCTATTGAGCAGGAACTGGCCAACATGGTTTCTTGGACCTTTTCAAGTGTATTTGGGACCTTCAGCTCCCAAGTCTATTAGTTGACATCGATTTATATTATCCCCAAACCTTTCACACTTCTTCTCATTCAGCTTCCTTGCTCCATGTTGTTCCTTTTCCTCTTTTATATCATTGAAGTCCCCAGCAAGAAGCCAAGGGTGGTTTATATGCTTTGAAACCTCATATAATAATTCCCAGAGTTCTCTTCTCTCATGTTCCCTGGGGCTTGCATATACTGCTGTGAACACCCATTTTCCTTTTCCCAAACCAGCAACTTCACAGTGTATAAATTTGTGATGGCTTGCTAGTATTTGAATATTAATATCTCCATCATTCCATAGGATCCAAATTCCCCCAGACATTCCCCTTACCTCAACCAACAGTTGCTTAGAGAATCCCATTCTTTGAATAGCCTTTTGTGCTATTTCCCTACTACATCTAGTTTCCAACAATACAACAACTTTGGGTCTGAATCTCCTTTTCAGTTCCTTCAAGGCATTACCGAAAGCTACTCCGGCTGCCCCTCTCGCGTTCCACACTAAAATCATAGGGACACAATTGTCGAGAAAGGGAGCCTTGAGGGATCTCATTGAACTCTCCTCATCGTGGAGAAGTCTAGAGTAAGGCTCCTCCTCCTTTCGAGTCTTCCTCCATTGATCTCATCCTCAGCCTTGTCGATAAGTTTCTCTACATCTAACAAGTCCATAAGACTCTTAAAGTCCGATGGGTCAGGAGGTTTGTACTCTTCTTCAACCCTTATCTTAGTAGAAGCTCCTGACATAGAGGTTGGGGTATTGTTTGTCACTATATTAGTTTGGGTGACTTGCACGTACCTGGGTTCAACATTGACGCACTTCGGCCCAAGCTCATGAAAGTCCATCTGCATATCATCATGTTTGTTTGTACTCTCTTTCAGCCCACGGCCCATATGTCCTTCTATTTTTGACACCTCGCATTCCATATCATGGGCCTTGGATTTCAACGCATCAATTAGCCCATTTACTCCCATTGCACATCTCTCTTTCTTTACACGTTCTCCAGCTTTCTCTCCTATCCTCTCATTAATTATCTCCTGACCCCGCACTTTCCTCTCTTCCCGAAAAGCCTTCTTTGTTTCTTTATTCCTCATAACTAGATTCTCTCCACTCTTTCCCCCCTCCTTTTTTCTTTCTATCTCTAGTTCTTGCTTACTGACGTCTCCTATCTGCTTCCCAGTGCTTCCCTTCTCAACTACTTTACTGACCCCCTTTTCTGACAAGTTGGTGATATTTTGCAGAGGTACTCTATTTTCCTGCACCTTTTCGCGCCCCTTACTTGATTCACCTTCTACTTCTAGTACTGCAAACCTCGATTTTCCTTCCTTTCTATCATAGGCTCTGACATATATTCTCTTCTAATCACCCTCACCTTTCCCTCCTTTAGTCAACGGCCTTCTGCTTCGTTTTGGTTCCTATACCAGCATCCATGAATCGAACATCTCTTCCAACGAGTTCGCCGGATTCTTATGCTTACCACTGATTTCAGCCTCACTTGCTTCCTCAACAGTTTTTCCCACTTGCATGTTCTCTTCATCAGCTTTCCTTAGAGTATAATGGACTGTATCGTGCCCACACCTCCCACACTTAAAGCAGATGAGATTTAACCCTTCATATTCAATCTTTAATCTATTTCCATCGACTGAGTATGACGGGAGTAAGGGAGCATTCAAATCCACTTCCACACACATCTGAGCATACATGGTTCTTGCCCTTGTTAGAGTCATATTATCGACTTTTATGGTTTTTCCTATTTTGTTTCCCAAGTGATAGAAAAATTTCTTATCATAGTAATCCACCGGAAGTCCAGGAAGCTGAACCCACATGGCCACCTTCTGGATGACTTGATCCTAAGGGTTGAAGTTTCTCTTCCAGGTTTGAACCATTAAGTATTGATTTTGAACTATCCACAACCCACCCTCTAGAGCAAAAAAGTAATCCTCCATGCTTTGGAACGTTGCAATCATGAAACCGTTTCCAATCACAAATAGGTCCACCTTCCCTTCTTTTCCCCACATTTGTTGAACCCTTCTTCGCAGCAGCATAAATCCAGTATTGCCTCCTAGTATCTTAATAATCAATGATCTCTGCCAAGATCTCTCTAACCTTTGTTTTTCTTCATCAGAGAATTCAATGCTCGGGCCTCTAGCTGTGTCTATCACCTTAACTCCTTGCTTGATCTTGTCCTTATCTGCTTCTAGCAAACTCCCATCCCACTATTCTTCTTCAATTGTCGATTTGTCCACTCCCTCCCATGCATTAGCTTTAGGTTTTAGGGCTTCCCTGTAGGATAGGGGCTCATTTTCCCCACCGGAAACTTGGTGGTCTCGGTTTTCCATCCATTCTTCAACTCTGGGTTTTAGCATTGTTTCACCAGTGAATGTACCAGTCTTCCAAATCATTTTCTCATTTCCCACTCTTCCGGTCTCCCCCTCCATAGAACTCGTATCCATGCACTTTCCATTTGTCCCCACTTTGATTAAGCTTTCTCTTATGCTTGGGAACTCAGATGAGACCCTGTAAGCTTCCCCAAAATCGTCTCTATGACGATCAGGGGGCTGTGTACGAGGGTGTGGGTTCGAGGGATTCATAGAAAAACAACACACACAAAAAACTCAGAACTTCTCTCTCTAACTTCTCTCGTAATACTATCAAATTTTATTTCAATATTTTGTTGAACATGTTAAAATTTAAAAAGTTCTCTCTCTCCCTCTCTATGTAGTCTTTTTTTGTTCATTTACAACATTTAGAAGTTAGAACTCTTAACCTTACTAGCAAGTCCCTTTCATTTGTTAATTAGTTTCGTTTTCTATCATTGTTTTTTGGTTGCAAATATTATGAATATATATATATCATACATTATATATATATATGTTGAGCATGTGCAAGCGTCAATCATGAACAGTCACCGTCCAAGGCAAAGAGCATCAATTATCAGAGCATTAAAATATGGATTTCAGATTTGGCACTTCAAAATCACAACGAATTCTCAATTTGATTTTCATTCCATTTTTTGTCGGCAAGTTGGCTGTAACTTTGACATTTCCAATTTCATTAAATGAATGATTCAAAAACTAGTACGCTAGTTCAACTGTTGGAAACTGACTTGTTTCTAACTATCACTATTATTGTCAATTAATTTTAAAATACTGCTATTTTACTATTTATAAATTAAAGAGAAAAGATTTTTTAACCATATCTATAAATTATTTGATTAAATTTTCACGTATATAATATTTTTTTTATTGTAGAAGACGTTATTTTTGTAAAAAAAAAAAAAGAATTTATATATTAAGTATAGATAAAATTGAAAAATTATTAAATTTTAAAATAAAATTAATGAGATTTAAGATTTTTTTTATTTTGATAAAATATGCTATAAGTCACTTATAAATATGATCAGGGAAATAACTTTAACGTATTTATTAAAGTCAAGGGGCATTGCTAAGATTTTTTTTATTTTTAAAATAAAATGGATAAGGGTTTTGTTGATGTAAGAATACCACCACTCTGATAGTTATTAAAAGGCAAATTTGAGAAGAAATGGATAGTATTTTTTATAAGTTATCATATATGAGGTATTAATTAGATCTTTTTAAGGTTGTTTCTACTTCAAGTTTGATGTAATTTCCTTTTTCTTACTTCTTAAGATGTAAATTTGCTGTTTTAAATAAGGATTTTTTCTTCTTCTTATTTTTAAGCATATTCAATGGTTTCACCACCTCAACTTAATTCTAATAAAATTATTAGAACTTAGATGTAAAGAACAACAATCATACAAATACTCATGGTGAACGAGGTCGAATTCCCATTAGGAAATATATCCACATTTAGTACCTGATTGTACTCGAATAATATCGCCTCCATTAAGATAAAACACATGTTTAGTAAAAAAAACCAATGATTTCCCTTTTTCTAAACTGAATTGAACAAGTAGGACATGAAAATTAAATGCACACTTTTAAAGAAAGATTAGAAGTCAAAGACCATGTGCGGCAGGGAAGCTTTCTTAATCAGCTATGTACAAAACTTAAACACTGTACAGAAGCAAGGGTCACGGGACATCATCCAACAAGGTAATATTAAGATTTAAGCTTTACAATATCTATAGTCACTCAAATATAAGTATCTTTATTATAATGATATTTACACCTAATAAAACAAAATTTTTACAACATTTTTTCAAATTTTTAAAACTAAAAATTATATCACTACTACTCTATTTGTATAAGAAGCATTTAAAATTTTTATATTTTAGTTTATCCTTGGCCCTCAGTTTATGGCCCCAAAAAAGTAGGATATATCACTAAGTAATAAATGACGCATTTCAATATATATGAAAATTTCTCTAACTAATTAAGAACTTGAATATATATAGAGCTTATTTATCAACCACTTCCAGAATCAATTTCACGTAAGTTTTGACAATACTACTCTCACATATTTATTTCAGATTCCGTACAATCACTCTTCAAAAGCTAATCCCAAACAGGTTTATAAAGCCCAAAAAAAGTACTATATATTTGTAAGTAATAAATATCAAATTTCAATATATATGAAAATTTCTCTAACTAAGAACTTGAATATATATAATGATAATTAATTCAGGAAAAAAAAACTAACGTTCATACATGATAAACATATTTGACTTAGATTAAAGAACACGGCTTTCTCATCCAGCTAAGTTACACTAATTTTCTTCGGTAACATGTGATAATCATATACTATGATTAAACTAAAACCGACTTTGGCAAATTGAAATAATTTATATATATATAACATGTATTCATGAATAAAATCTTCACACCTGACCAAAAAGATCACACTTTTCCTAACTAAAGCGTGAAGCATCGAACCCAGAAGGATCCTACGCTTCTCCCTTCCTTTGCTTGGATCAGATACATTTCACCCATGTTTTTTAGTTATTCACTTTTTGGTCTTATTATTATTATTATTATTTTGCTTTCTACTTTGGTATTGGGAAGTTGAAAGAGTCAAATCAGTACTGAAGAGTGAGAAACTTCCTTTCTTGTGTGAAAAAAATTCTTCAAGTGTTTGGTACTAACTGTTTTATAATAAACATTACTACTCATCTCCTTATCAATATAAGACTTACTCAGCAAGTTCAATTTTTTTTATTAAAATTGGTTTTATATTAAAGATAAAAGAGCGTGACATTTCTGTAAATCCAATCACAAAATAAAGAATTATATATTATATAAAAAAGTCACTACTTTTAGGGAACAAGTAACAACCCAATAGCCCAATGACAAATATATATTTGCAAGTGAATACTTTGCGTGGGGCCAGTTTGATTGACATGTAACGCCGGTGATCTGGTCTTGGTCGAGACTTTTCTTTGCTACGTACAAACATCTTTTATTGAAAACAATTTTGTCTGAGGCTGTATTAAATATAGATACCTATAAAAAAAATTTGAATATTAACTTGATAGATTATGAAAGATTAATCCATTTGGTTAGATATAATTTTTATTGGTTGATCAACCACCGATACTTGTAATAAGTTTTTTTTTAAAAAAAAAAACTAGTGTAAACATCTCAATAATAATTGACAAGCATACAATGACATATTACAATTAATACAAGAAATACTAATTATTTTTTACTATTCACTTGTTATTAGAATTTTTTAATAATTAAGTCCGTTATTTAAGATTTTGTAATAATTCCTCTAAAGATAAATTACTAGAAATTTGGTCAGTATGTCCTAAATTCGCGCACGTAATAGGCGGGATCTCTGTCCAGTTGTACCTAAGTACAGATCATTTAAAAAAGTGAGCATAACAAATTTTGAAGTCAACACAAACAAACTTTATTTAACTTTTTAAATTAATCTCATTCATTTTCTTTGTTTTCTTGGATTTTCCTGTCCATATGCAGTCTTTAGGACATAACGAGGCAGACAAGACAGCATTAGTAGCAATAATAA
>QFDD01005033.1:0-14338 GCA_006871305.1 Vachellia collinsii | reverse complement strand
AAAATGTTGAAGAAGCATAATTGTTGGAGAAAATTGTGATAGCGATTGTAGATTCTTGGATTGCTTTAGCAAGTGATGGAGTAATCCCTTGTCCTCTTCTAAGACCCTTGTTGCCTATAATGGTATGAATGGCCTTTTGATGAAGAGCTTCGTAGAGATTTATGGCAAAATCAAAGCGAGTATCTTCACCTCTGAAATTAAGAAACACATCATAAGTCCTTCCATAGGTGAGGAAGGAGGAACATGGTGATTCTTCCTCCTCCTCCATGATAGCTAATTGTGAAGGAGAATCTTGACTGAGGAAAGTAGGAAACTGTTTTGCTTATAGTCTCTTCTTTAGCAATGGCTTTTAAGAAAACCATGGCTGAATATTAAGCATGCGAGTAGCAAAGAGTAATTATTATTTAGCAAAATCACTCCTTTAATCCTTTAACTTCAGTAACTTTTAATTTTGATCACTTTATGAAATATCTTTTAAGTCCTTCAACCCTAAATGTTGTTAATATAAACTATTAACATTCAAGTTTTGAATGTTAATAAAACGTTCTCAAATATTAATATGTTGAGTTTAATTTTCAAAATAGCAAGGATAACCAAAAAAAACAAAAATGATCATTTGATACTAACAGTATTAGGCTTAGAGCACTGGAAAAATATATTTTTAAAATTAAGAGATCAAACTAAGATCTTATATAAATTCCATACCTTTAGTCAATAAAAGCTAATATTGGTCCTAGTAAAACAAAATTGTACTTATAAATAAAAGCTAGCAGGATACCAGCTCATTCAAAAATATATAAATGCCTTTAGTTAATAACTTCAAGGATCTGTTTAACTTGATTTGTAATTAAATTAACACTTGCTATTGTTAAATGGTAGTCCCTTAACAAAATAAATAAATTAATTCCTTATTTTTATTCCAAATTATAAGTTAGTCCCCTAACGACCTTGCAATAATACGGCAGGAACTAGGAGAAGCAATACATGTTCCTCCAAAATGGTTGACTCCTGCCTTCGCAAAACAACCAACATGATGGTCTTAAAAAAAGATTAACAATCAATTATTTCTGTCACATGACCCCAGAGAACAAATAAATTTATAAATTATAAAGAAAAAAATGTCAAACCAATACTTTAATCCCTTGCTTTGGAGTAAGATGAGATGGACGTTAGAGGAAAATACTCAGCCAGTTGGAGGACAAAGTCAAATTCCAAGTAGAGTTTTAAAATTATCAATTGTTAAGGGTTTAATTGCTAGTGTTGTTATTAATATAAAAGTTAGGTAGCTAATTTGTAAAAATAAATAACTTTTTTAATTATTTGTAACAAATAATGTTGATTTCCCTAAAAGAACAAAAATAAGGATAAAGAAAACCCTCTCTTTTTGCTCAAAATAAAAAGAGAAAATAAAAAGAAAACCCTTTTAATGTGCAATAAATAGAGATACTTGTGTTAAAAACTATAACTTTAAAAAATAAAATGAAGTAAGATATTATATTTAAGATCAAAATAAATCTTCTATTAAACTTCTATGTTGATAATTGGAGGGAGGAATATTATTGTTATATTTCTCGCTTTGTTGATTACAATTTTTTTCATTAGCTCTTATATTTTAAGAAAAATATTAATTTGTAAAAAGAAATTTCACTTGTTTAGAACTAGTTAAACTCAAAAGTTGAGTTGCTGAAGAACAATTAGAAAATTAGCCAGCAGTTTTTTTTTTTTTTTTTTTTGCCAGACATGTAAAGGCAATTTATTAATAAGGATATGAGATACATATATCTTGACCCTCGGTCCCAGTAATTACCCAAAACAAATATCACAAAACAACAAGGCCCTATGAAAACAAATACAGTCCATCCTAGAATAGAAAGAGAGAATCACTATGAATAAAGACATATAACCACAAAAAAGCCTCACAGTAAGTGAAAAACATACAATGACAAATTTTAGGATACAAAATGACAACCTTGGGAGGTTATAGTGATTCTCCCAAATAGAAAACCAGACTCGACAAAACAGACACAAAAATCCAAACCGAAGAAAAAACCTAGACTCAACAAAACAGGCACGATGTACCAAGACCTAAAACTGAGCTTCGTCCATCTTTGAAGACGCCACCAGGGCTAAAGGTATTATCCCTTGGGATACTGATATGGCAGCAGGAACCACTATCCAGTGTCATGTGAAAATGGCAACGTAGCCAAGTTTGAGCCAATTTTATCATCATGCTGCACTGTCACTGCTACTTCTCAGAGCAAACTGATTGAAGTAGACCTTAAGTAACAAGGGGATCAAACAAGCATGCATACCAGAAAAATATAAGGAACCAAAACAAGAAACCAAACGAAAATAATGGACAACTGGCAAGATGAGTGTAGCAAGAGCTTCATGAAAGAAGCTCAACTAATTTTTCCCGAATCCTTTTTACCCTTGAAAGCACCACTAAGAAATACTTCCGCATGAAGGAAATTGTATCTTTTGCCAGGTCTTATCTCACCACAATTGGTTGGATCCATGGAAGATCAATCTAATCATTCAGGAACAGCTTCCTGGTTACAATTTATGAATCCAATACCTTACATTGTGTCTTTACCCAAAGTGCATCCAGCAAGGGTACTGACAAAACATCGATACAATGTTTCGTAGCATTTAATTCTTAGTATACATTTGGAATTTTTCTTCTGATTCATCCTTTCTCATCCAAGGGGGGACAGTGAAGAGCACGAGTGGGAGGAGGTGGGACCCATATTTGATAGATCTCTCCCGACCCTCGTTCTTTTTCTCATATTATTCTCTCTTCCAGTGACTGCATCAGAGTCAGTAATGGGTTTGGATAAAAGGGACATGCCTGCATTGTTGCTACTGCCTTCGCTGACTTTGAAATCAATGCGGGGCCACTTCAATCTCCACAGAATTAGCTCAGTAAAACTGTCTCGATCCATGGAAGATCCGTTCAATAACTCAGGTACTGCTTCTTGGCTATGATTTATGAATCGCACATTTTCCATTCCGGATTTTTGCTTGAATAAATATGCTCCACTCCATTTTGTCCTTGCTAAACCATATATTCCCTCCGATTCATCTAGAAGGGAGCAATCTATGTAACTCAAGCCAAAGGATATATCCACGTGGTTCCATCCACGCTCTGAAACAAAACTCTTCAGTTTATCCTCAAGAACGAGGCGTCGCAAATCAAACAAGAAGACATGCGGTGTTGTAAGTGGTGCAAAAATTGTTTGCTCTTTTGGGAATCCAACATCTATGCCATTAACTCGGACGTCAATGAGCATTTTTGGTGGTGAGTGCCATAGGTCCTCTATAGATGCACCAAAACATACAGCCATCTTGGGGAAGACAATGAATCTCCCTCAACATAGTGGTCAATCCATTCTGGGGTCCTATCTTCTTCTACTATGAATTTCAAGCCATCTACCTCATGTAAAGCCTGTTGCAACACGGATCAAGAACAAAGTTATTTCTCAGATTAATGTTTGTGGAAGAAGAATTTTAGAGTAGAGTCATCTCTTATTTCTCTACGACAAGCATAACAGCAATCATAAGGCAAAGTAGTAGGTAAAATAGAAACACAAGATCAAGAAAGGACAATCAATCAGGTAAAGTAGTAGGTAAAATAGAAACACAAGATCAAGAAAGGACAATCAATCTTTGAAATAAGATTACTTTTTTGTTTTATTCGAGTGTCATGTCATTTTTTACCAAATACTACCATTTCATTATGTGCGTGTTGGCAGCAACTTCTTTTTAAAGTAGTTCAAAATTCATTATATAGATCATAGAAACAATAAAAGAGTGAAAGGGAGAGACTAACCTGACACAGCAGAATGCCACGAGACTCTAAGCTCAGATGTGAGTACCAATCAAGGTTTATTGCTGACAATTCTTTTAGGTTTGGGGGGATACCTCCAATTTTTTCAATACTTCTACAAAATGAAAGTTCTAATTTTTCTAATGTAACAAGTTTTTCGAATGACAAAGGCAATTCTTCTATGCCACTATGGTCCAAACGGACATCTTTGATGTTTTCCATCATTCCTAATATTTCTGGGAATCTTGTGAGGCTGGAGCACCCTGAAAGGTCAAGACACTCTAGGGATGTCAATTTGATACTCGGAAAGGTCTTGAGCTTCCTACATTTTTTAACACTCAACCTTTTAAGTTTACTCAGAAATCTAATGGACACATGAACTTCAGTTAACTTGCCGTAGCTTTCCAAACACAATTCCCTCAAATCTGGGACTGCTGATAAGTCAGAAACTCGTCTCAAAAAATTGCAATCTCTGAAATTCATCACACTCAAAGATTGAAACTTCTGCAGGAAGATTAAAAACAACCGCATCTTAATCAATTGTATCAAGATCACCAAACATAAAAAAACACACACACTAATATTGACAACATTCATAGCATGGACCAAATTTTGAAGTGTTCTTGCTCATAACAAAACAAAATAATGATGAAAAGTGCCCGTACTCTACATACCTTGAGTGGTACATCCTGTTTGAGGAAACTTTCCTGCATTTTGAGGATAATTAGTACCTTGGGGTTAAAATCAGATGGTAAAGATGGACAAGGATATCCCTTCCAATCCAACACTTTTAAACTGTTAGGGAGATGCTTGGGACCTGTAGAAAATTGTGCATTTCTAATAATAAGTATCTTAAGATTTGACATCTTTTTGAAGGCCTTCCCACTCCAATCAATCACTATATCTCCAGGCATGTCTAGATTTATGGCTTCAATCTCCTCAGAACCCTTTCATGCCAAGAAACAGTAAACTAGACAATCTGTCAGATAAATTATGAATCGGTATAAATTTCAATAAATTATATTAGATCATAACATACAAGTAAAAAAAAGTAATACTAGGCTACTCAAGGAATTGGAGGAGGAAAAAGGGGGAAAAAAAAGCTGTGTGCTCTCGAGATCCCTCAGGTGGAGAGGGTTTTAGGTTAGGGAAAACCAGAGAACACTTTGATCATTAAAATAAGGAAAAAAAATAACAAGAAATGCACAAACGACTCTCACCTTGTTTTCTTCTAAAACGTGAATAATGTCTTTATGAAACCATAGCCTAGTGCGCTTGCTAGGCTCATATGGTGATTTTTGTCGCATGATTTCTTTGTCCATGGCTTGAATCAAATCATGCATAGTAACCTTACCATGATTTATCTTTATGAGACATTTGTCAATCAGCACTTTAACACCATAATCTGGGCAGATACCACGTGCATACAAAGCACTTCTTACGTATTCAAAACTGTCACCTTTAAAGCAACATGCAATGTCAAGAAAAATTTCCTTCTCGTATTCCTCCAAAGCATCATAGCTTACCTTCAGAATTCGTTGCATCTCTTTAATTGGAATACTGCGATAACTTTCTAATGCAGAATTCCAATCATTTACTTCTCTGCTGAACAGGTTGGAAACTATAACTTCCAAAGCCAATGGAAGGCCACTAGCATAGAGTACTGCATTGTTTAATACGTCCATGTAACTTGCATCAACCCCACTTTGTTTAAAGGCATGCCATTTAAGCAGTTCAAGACCTTCTTCTTCATTTAAAAAGTCTACCTCATAAATCCTTTCAACCCCATGGCTTACTAGCAAATGCCTATCCCTTGTCGTTACAATGATTCTACTACCAGAACCAAACCAATCAAGTCTCCCAGCAATTGCTTGCAGTTGTTTTAGCTTATCAACATCATCAAGAACAAGAAGAACCTTCTTTTTGTGAAGCCTATTGTCACGGGGTTGTTTGTATCCACAACGACCGTGCGGCACTTAGCTCGATCTTTCACCCAAACTCGAACTAAGTCAGCTTTCCCAAATAACCTGAACAAGCTCACAAGCAAGAAGCACAAGACTAGAGAGAGAAGGAGCTTGAGAGAATACTTCTCTATTGCTTGAATGGATCCTTCAATGGATGAATTACAAATGATCCCCTTGGGGGTATTTATACAACTCCATTCCTCAATCTAACGGCCCATATGCAGATCCACCTACTCCCACCTACTCAATGGATGGTGGAGATCTATTTGATCTAACGGCCCAAATGCAGATCCACCTACTCCCACCTACTCAATGGATGGTGGAGATCTACTTGATCTAACGGCCCATATGCAAATCCACCTACTCCCACCTACTCAATGGACGATGGAGATCTATTTGATCTAATGGCCAATAACCTCTCAAAAAAATATCTATGTACATATGGGAAGACCGTGACATTCTCCCCCACCGGACTCCTTGACGTCCTCGTCAAGTCTTCGGCATCTGATACGCCTCAATCTGGTCCTTGAACTGCCACAAGTCTGCTTTCTTCTCCCAACTGGTTTTGTTCTCGGGCAGTCCCTTCCATTTGATGAGAAATTCCTTATGTGGAGGAATTCCTCGTTGGCGTATGAGTCTGGCGGCCATAATCTCTTCAATCTTCCTCTCATAGGAAGTGATCATGACCGGTGGTGCTCTCTTGGATTGTCCACGACTCGGTTCTTCCTTGTGTGCCACCAAGTAGGTTCCTTCGCCTTTCTTGATTCCATTAATCACTTGCATGGCAGACAGTGTACTGGAACCAACTGGAATGCGCTCAACAGTTACCTTGTGGTCTTGCCCACCACTTCGGAACTGTATGCACCCATCATCCGTAAGAGTAAAGGGCAAGACTCTCTCCATAAAGTCAAGCCCAAGCACCATCTTGTAATCCTTCAGGGGCACAACATTCAAGTCAATTGTGCCCACCCACGTCCCCATCTGGATAGGGACACCTCTAGCGACATCGAACAATGGCTTGGCTGGATGATCTGCAGACTTCACCCATCCAGACTCCTTTGAGAAATTCAACCCCAATTTCTCAGCCTCGTCGCGTGCCACAAGATTCTGATTTGCTCCACAGTCGAGCAAAGCCTTGGTGCGGACTCCATTCACCACCGCATCCACATGCACAAGGGTTTTGCCAGGCCGTACCACCGATTTGGCCTTGGCAACCTCTCCCTTCTGGACATCACTTGACTTGGCCTGGACCGCATTAATGACGCGCATTGAACTCAGATGCACGTTGTCTTCCGGCCGTGTCATCCCTTCATATGAAGAGATCATGGCATTCAACTTGCCACGATTAGGGCAGTCCTTCACCAGATGCGGACCACCACACAAGAAGCAATCACGTCTCCACCTGTGTTGCTCCTTCCCGGTCTCACCTTGCTTGTCCTTCCCCCTGAAGAACTTGCTGCTCTTGTGGGGCTTCTCTCCCCCACCATTGCCAGACGTGTCATTCTCGCCTTTCTCCTTCTGCTGCGAGTCCTTTGAGAACTCGATAAGAGATTCGGCTACTGCAATGGCACTTGCAAGGTCTTGGACGCCTCGCCGCTTGAGCTCTTGTTCAGCCCATCGTTGTAATCCATTGAGGAAATACAACAAGCGGTTCTTGTCAGACAAGTCGGGGATCTCAAGCATTAGGGATGAGTACTCCCGTATGTACTCCTTCAATGATCCTGTTTGCTTGAGTCCACGGAGCTTCTTCATCGCCAACTCTTCAGCATTTTCAGGATAGAATTGCTTCTTCAACTCCTCCTTGAATACTGCATAGTTGGGGATATGGACCAAGCCCCTCTCCATCTCGGCATACCGTCGCCTCCACCAAAGCGCCGCATCGTGCTCTAGATAAAGAGTGGTTGTATTGATCTTCATCCGCTCCTCCCCAATGTTCATGGCTTCCAAGTACCGTTCCACATGCCACAAGAAGTGGTCCAACTCCTTTGCATCACGCCTGCCACCGAACTTTGGTGGTTCAGGGACTTTAAGCTTTGGAGTTGTACTTGTTGAGACACCTGTTGCAATTGCAGCTTTACATAAGGTGAGATTTGTTTTTACCTCAACGAGCTCCTCCTTGAGGGACTGGATCTCCGCATTTGTAGCACTACGATAATCTTCCATCGACTTCTTCATAGTGTCGACAAAGGAATTGAGTGCTCCCAGCATCCGGCCCTCGAGCTCCTTCAAGCTATCCTCCTTCTCCTCTTGCTCGGTGAGGACATCCCCCATAGCCAACTCAAGTTTGGCTAGCCTCGCCTCGAAGGCTTCCATAACGTCCGTAGAGACAGACTCCATTATGGTCGTCTCTTTGGACCTCCCCTTCTATTTCTTCGACGGACCGCGGGTTTCCCCTCGCCCACGTTCCTCCTGCACTTCTGTGATGTGGCTTGGTTCGGCGTCCTTGCTAGACATGATTACGAAATCTCCTGTTCGTAACCTTGCTCTTCAATTTCCTTTACCAACGTTCAACAATGTTGATCAGGTCCAAACAATGTTGAAATTTGGTAGGAACCCAAAGTAATTCTTTTCTGATGTGGAAGATCAGACTATGCTGCAACCACAGAGCATACTCAGACAGAACCTTGGCTCTGATACCAACTGTCACGGGGTTGTTTGTATCCACAACGACCGTGCGGCACTTAGCTCGATCTTTCACCCAAACTCGAACTAAGTCAGCCTTCCCAAATAACCTGAACAAGCTCACAAGCAAGAAGCACAAGACTAGAGAGAGAAACTAGAGAGAGAAGGAGCTTGAGAGAATACTTCTCTATTGCTTGAATGGATCCTTCAATGGATGAATTACAAATGATCCCCTTGGGGGTATTTATACAACTCCATTCCTCAATCTAACGGCCCATATGCAGATCCACCTACTCCCACCTTCTCAATGGATGGTGGAGATCTATTTGATCTAACGGCCCAAATGCAGATCCACCTACTCCCACCTACTCAATGGATGGTGGAGATCTACTTGATCTAACGGCCCATATGCAAATCCACCTACTCCCACCTACTCAATGGACGGTGGAGATCTATTTGATCTAATGGCCAATAACCTCTCAAAAAAATATCTATGTACATATGGGAAGACCGTGACACTATGCTTGATTATTGGGATTCCTTTATTAACATCTCTTAACTTAATGTCTTCCCCCAACAATTCAGAAAGAAGCATTTCCTGCAGATATACTAGGCCATGAGTGATTGAATTTTCTCTGACATCAGCAAGAAAACAGAAGCCTTCAAATGAGTCCAAGATCAAACTGCAAACTGCTCGAGCAATTGTTGATTTTCCTATTCCACCAGTGCCACATATTCCTACCATTTGGACTCCCTCATTAGACCCAACATCTAGAAGAGAGTTTACTTTCAACACTCGAGGCTCAAGCCCAACGGGGTAACCAACAATATGTAATGGTCTAAGGTGAATCTTACCAGTGACCTCTTTAACAATCGCTTTGATGAAAACATATTCATATTGATACCTGCACCAAAAACAAATTTTACAGAAAATTCAAACAAAGAGTGTCAAATCAATCTTGTGATTATGTCACAACATAAATTCATACCGAATGCGTCAAAACAAACACTCAGACACAAAACATCTCAATATAAAATTCAAACACTTCGGATTTTGTGATGTTCATACAAAAGTGTGCATGTGAAAGACTGACTATCAAATAAACTAAATGCAGATATATTAGCCAAAAAAATAAAAAATTCATGCTCTGTTTTCTTTTCTTTTTTCAAGACACACACAAAATCTTCTTATTTGAAGTCTACAATTTTGCTTTTGTTAATGCATAAATATAGATATAGATAGTATTTTTTGTATACCTATTTGAATTGGGTTGATTAATCAAAATTGATTTGAAAAATAAAATCAGGAACAAATAAATAATATAGAACTTTAAACTTTTTGAAAGTCATAATTTGTGTTGTAGCCTCTCTTAGATGTTAATTTGGTACCAACGATCAATATCTAATGAACAAATAAAAGATGTAAAGCAAAAGAGAGGCAATGTATTTACATACCCAAGTTCGAAATGGAATCCCGAGAGACTGGCAGCATCTTGTAGAGCCCGCCTCCAATTTTGCACCTTCTCGTTGTCATTTTTAAACCTTATCTCATGCTGAGCAAACACTTCTCTATAATTTTTTATTTGGTGTTGTACTTCTGATGGATCCACGTTATAAAAAATGGGCAAAACCAGTCTACCTTTCTTATTTATATGCTCAAGGATCGCAACAAGCTCATCTAAACAAAATGTCGAGGAAGCATAGTCCCTAGAGAAAATAATAACAGCCATTCTAGACTCTTGGATTGCTTTGAGAAGTGATGGTGTAATCCTTTCTCCTCTTCTAAGCCTTTCATTGTCTAAAAAAGTGTGGATACCTTTTTGCTGTAAAGCCTCGTAGAGGTTTCTGGCAAAATCAAAGCGAGTATCTTCACCTCTAAAATTGAGAAAGACATCATATTTCCAGCCATAAGACAGGGAGGAGGAAAATAGTGATTGCTCAGCCATGGTAGGCACTAGAAAGGGTGGTGGACCTGCCGCCGAATGAACAAAAATACCAGTGCGTTAAAGTTCTATAATATCTATATTTTGATATAACGTAAAAATTCTAACAAGTCATCAAGCATGTTACGCAATAGAAAACCAAGTCCACAAATCCTAGTGTCATCAGTACAGAAAACCAGAGAGGTTAAGTAGAAGAACGAGAAGACCAAGCCAACGAAATGGGTGTGAAATAGAAAGGCATTCACAAGGAAACGACTTGAAACATAATAAAGTAGCCTAGATTATATAGCCAATCTGGAGTCTGAAGACGTAGATAAGAAATTTTTGCCCCAAATTTTCGACTACCAAACATGAAACCAGCAGAAGAATGGGATAATATTGAAGTAGAATTGTAGAAACGAACAAAACTTTTGGCGTTAAACGAATATGAAGTCAATTCAGTGACGATAGAGTATTACCAAGTGCCAAAATTCTTGTTCTTCAATAGACTCCATCTAATTTCTCGGCCCTTTAAGGATCGTTTGACTTTTGTGCGTTCTCTCTTTCTTTCATAACACGGAAATGAGATTGAATTCTGAATCCAAGTGGGGTCTCATCAACGAAAATCCATAAGACTCGGTCATATTGCTTTGGCTGGGTTAAAAATGACTCCTTCATGGGCAACTCAATTCATGAAATTTTAATCAATTGAAATTTTTATTTCTAAATTTCATAAAACATATAATTTTATTTTTTAAAAAGACATGAATTAATATTTTAAATTTTTAAATCATTGACAAATTTCAGATGTTGAGTTGTAATTAAATTAATTGAGACTGAATTACATGAAATTAAAACTAAAAGATGATTACAATTGATTAAAAACTAGAATCCAGAGTTTACTATTAGGCCAAAAGCTAACAACTATAAGAATTAAAAGATTAGTTTTCTCAATATTTTGTACACTCATAAATTTTACTACTTACTTTTTCTAAAAAAAAAAAATTAAAAACATAATTGTTATCTAATAAATCTTTTGAAGTATAATTGTCATTCCCCCAGTTATATTCATGTTCAAACTTTTGGACACAATGCGCGTACCCTCATCAATTTTGCTTTGTCCATTTTTCTTAACCCTTTTTCAGATACTTATGATACGTGCCAACTTTAAACTAAACTAACTTAAAAAATTCATTTGCCAAACTAAACATGGGAAAGTCCCACAAAAAGAACATGGAAAATACAAATGGACAAATATATGCTACATCATTTCAAAATTCCACATAAATGCGAGGCATCCGTCAGTCATTTATGAAATTTAAAAAAATAGTTTACCCTCATTTGGTTTTTGGTCCCTGAAGTTTAAAAGTTGTGGTTTTGATCCCTCAAGTTTACTCTATCTAAAACTGTTAGTCCATATAGTTTTAAAAGGACTTACACCTGATGTTAATATAGTTAATTTTACTTATTTGTCACTAATTCTGTTAATTATAGTGAAATTTCTTAATAACTGGACAAGGTAATATGAAAAAAATCGTTGTATAATTTATCCTTATAGTTTTAGGGACTTGAATGTTTGACTGCGTTAATTAATATAGTTAAATTTAGGGATCAAAATAAAAATTTGTTCAAAGTATAAGGATTAAAACTAAAATCCATTCAAAATATAGAGATAAAAAAAAATTAGTTAAAAGTACAGTGACCTTTTAAAACTATCGGGACTAACAGTTTTAAATAAAGTAAACTTAAGGGGCCAAAAGCATCACTTTTAAACTTCATGAACCAAAACTCAAATTGAGGTAAACTATAAGGATAAAAAGTATGTTTAACCCAAAAAGGAAATTGCTTGTAGAAAACAAAACGCTTTCTCTCCCCCGCACTCCTGTCCTCTCCCATTGTTGCCATGTGGAGTCTGAAGACGTAGCTAAGAAATTTTTGCCCCAAATTCTCGGCTACCAAACATGAAACCAGCAGAAGAATGGGATAATATTGAAGTAGAATTGTAGAAACGAACAAAACCTTTGGTGTTAAACGAATATGAAGTCAATTCAGTGACGATGGAGTATCGCCAAGTGCCAAAATTCTTGTTCTTCAATAGACTTCAGGCTTGTTTTCAATCTCTGTTACATTTGCACAATTTGAGATAGGATTTCTCTTACGTAATTATCTTGTATAATCATTCTCTAAAAAAGTTAATCCAAACAAGCTATCAATATAATTTCTCGGCTATTTGACTATTTAAGGATCTTTTGACTTTTGTGCGTTCTCTCTTTCTTTCATAACACGGAAATGAGATTGAATTCTGAATCCAAGTGGAGTCTCATCAACGAAAATCCAGAAGACTAGGTCATATTGCTTTGGCTGAGTTAATAATGACTCCTTGCCCGGCAACTCAATTCATGAAATTTTGATGAATTGAAGTTTTAGTTCTAAATTTCATAAAACATATAATTTTATTTTTTAAAAGTAAATGGATTAATATTTTAAATTTTTAAACCATTGACAAATTTCAGATGTTAAGTTGTAATTAAATTAATTGAAACTGAGTTACAAGAAACTAAAGTTAAAAGATTATTACAATTGATTAAAAATTATTGTTAAGATCAAATGTTTACCGTAAGATCAAAAGTTAACAACTATAAGAATGTAAGAATGAAAAGATTAATTTTCCCAATATTTTGTCAACACTCCTAAATTTTACTACTTACTAAAAAGAATTAAAAATATAATTGTCATTCCCCCAGTTACATTCATGTTCAAACTTTTGGACCCAAGGCGCATACCCTCATCAATTTTCCTTTGTCCATTTTTCTTAAGCCTTTTTCAAATACTTATGATACGTGCCAACTTTAAAATAAACTAAGTAAAAAAAATTCATTTGCCAAAATAACATGGGAAAGTCCCACAAAAAGAACATGAAAAATACAAAAGGACAAATATATGCTACATCATTTCAAAATTCCACATAAATGCAAGGCATCCACATGTCATTTATAAAATTTACAAGAAATTACCAAATTGTCCTTCTGTCATTAAAAAAGGAACTCCTCTCCTCTCCCTCTGTTGCGTTGTTCCTCCGTTGCACTAAACTTTTCTTATCGCCCATTCTACAAGTAAAACAATTTGTGGCCTAGTCAAGGAAGAGTGTACGTCATCAACATTTTGTGGTGTGTCAGTCCCTTATTGGTGCTGCTATTTTTATGGTATTTAATAGGTTAAATGAGGTAAGTTCATGGATTTAGATTGTGAGTCTGGTGGTTTCTTCCAGTTTGATCTTTGTTTACAATAACTAATATTGGAAGTGTATTTCATTGCATTCAGTTATTTTTCTTTTCCTTATTAATAATGAAGTGAGCGAGGTAAAACAATCTTGAGAATTTGGGTGAACACCATCCGAATAATGGAATATGAGTTTGGATAGGTTGATAAATAAGCGATGTTGTCTATCCATAATGAGTGCATATGCATGGCCATATGATTATGATATATCGCACTAATGTTCTGATTGTTCATGAGCAAATAATTATGTGTGAATATGATTTATGGAACTTGAGAGCCTCCCTCGTAATATTGTTGTTGCAATGCTCAGATCATATGACCTACCAACCCATCAATTCGGGATGGGATCAGGGGAAAGACAAAGGAAATAGAAGCATAAGATATTGAGAATTATCTTGGAACACCTCATCATGGTGATGAACTTGGTCATCCATCCCTTAAGCTACCTTCTTCACATATTTCATCAAGCTATCCATCCCCTTCTCATCATTCCAAATCCTCTTCTCCTGTTCCTACCTTTACCTCACCTTTTTCCACTCAGGTTTCTACATTTCTTCCTCAGCCTGATCTCATCATTGACCAGGTTCTAACATCTCTAGGTCAGGACACTTCCATTACACCACTTCCTCCACCAAAAAGACCTTCAGCTGCACCTTCTTTGCCATCTATCTCCACCTTTCCTAATGATGCCAAAAAAGGGGGGAAGGATGAGTCAGAGGATT
>QFDD01005032.1:0-10688 GCA_006871305.1 Vachellia collinsii | reverse complement strand
CAGATGGAGATGTGGCGGCAGGTTTCCAACTGCACCATTCATTTGAGGTCTGTATGGTGCTGAATTATAGTGTTTGATCTTGAATTGATCACATAAATCCTTGACTGCACTCCCATTGAGGTTAGGTCCATTGTCGGTGATGATTCTCTCTGGCAATCCATATCTGCAGATGATATTGACCTTTAGGAATTTGACTAAGGTCTTTTGAGTGATACTGGCAAAGGAATTGGCCTCCACCCCCTTAGTGAAATAGTCGATGGCAACAAGAATGAACTGATGACCATTCGAGGCCTTAGGGTTGATTGGCCCAATGATATCAATCCCCCACATAGAGAATGGCCATAGGGATACGAGGTTATGCATCGGAGTTGGAGGATCACTACTTTTGTTAGAGTAGATCTGGCACTTGTGGCATCTCCGAACATAGTGGATGCAGTCTTTCTCCATCGTTGCCTAGTAGTAGCCGCATCTCTGAACTTGTTTGATCATCGTGTTATTATTTGCATGAGTACCACAAATTCCCTCATGGATTTTAGACATGATCTCATGTGCTTCTCTCTGGTCTACACAACGTAGTAACATTCCATCAAAGCTCCTTTTATACAAGATGTTATTACTAATAAAGAAACCCAAAGCCATCCTTCGGATGGTTTTCTTCTGATTTTGTGTGGCATCTGGCGGATAGGCACCATTTTTCATGTATGTTTTGATATCGTGATACCAAGGCTGCTTGTCACCTTCTTCATTTATGTTGAAGCAAAATGTTGCTACCTTTCTAGCTTCAATTTGAATTGGTTGGATGTGGAACCCACAGTCAAGTTGAATCAAAGCCGCTAGGGTAGCCAATGCATCTGCTAAGTGATTTTTATCTCTGGGAAAGTGATGGAAACTAATTGCTTCAAACTACTTAATTAGCTCCGTTAGGTACTCTTGATAAGGGACCAGCTTTGAGTCTTTAGTTTTCCATTCTCCAGTAACTTGATAGATTATAAGGGCTGAATCACCAAAAGCTTTCAGACTTTTTATGTCAAGATCAATAGCAGCCTGGAGGCCGTTAATGCAAGCTTCATATTCCGCCATGTTATTAGTGCAGTCAAATTCTAATTTTACAGCAGTTGGAAACTGTTTCCCATATGAGGATATGACTACTGCCCCAATACCACTCCCATGCGTATTGGATCGTATCGTCAAGTAGAGGATCAATGGCGGCCCTGGTGTAGGGGGAACTAGAACCGGAGCATTTAACAAGTAATCCTTGATCTAATCAAATGCTTGTTGGCAATCCTCATCCCACTTCTCTGTGCAATTCTTCTTTAGAAGCTTGAATATTGGCTCACAAGTTGATGTTAGATTGGCGATGAACCGTGAAACATAGTTTAGCTGCCCTAAGAAGCTTCTAACTTCTCTTTCTGTTTGAGGAGGCGAAATTTTCTGGATTACTTTCACTTTGGATCCCTACTTGGCTCACGATGAACCCGAGCAATTTATCGAACAAAGCCCCCAAGACGCACTTGTAGGGTTTAACCGTAGTTTATACTTGCGTAGCCTTTCAAATAACTTCCTTAGCAAGGTGACGTAACTTTCTCCCTTTGCAGACTTAACTACCATATCATCAACATATACCTTTAACTCCTTGTGCATCATATCGTGAAAGAGCTCTAACATAGCACGTTGATAGGTTGCCCCGGCATTCTTTAACCCAAAAGGCATCACACGATAGCAATAAATCCCCCATTGTGAAATGAATGTGGTTTTCTCCTTGTCCTCTTCATCCATAGGGATTTGATTATATCTAGAGTACCTATCCATGAATGAGTACCTATAGCTATGAGCTGTATTATCAACCAAGACATCGATGTGGGGCAATGGAAAGTCATCTTTAGTGTTGGCCCTATTAAATCCTGATAATCGACACACATTCGGATCTGTCCATCTTTCTTAGGGACAAGAACAACATTTTCCATCCAATGTGGATATTTGGCCACTTCTAGGAAACCTTCCTCTAATTGCTTCATCACCTCGTCTTGGACCACTAAGGACATGTCTGAGGTTAGCCTTGTGAGTTTTTGCTTCTTAGGCTTGAGACCTGGGAACAAAGGAATTTTATGAGAGGTGATATTTGGATCAAGCCCAGGCATATCTTTGTATGACCAAGCAAACACATCCATATAGTCTTTAAAGAGTTGAATCATTTACTCCCTTTTAGGGTTATCGACCATCTGTAGTTCTTTCTTTTCTTCCTCTGTACCCATGTTTATCACTTCAATTACATCTTCATGTGGGCACATTCGTCGCTCTTCAAATTCAAGGAGTTTAGTATATACTTGGATTAGCTCATCATCATCACTCTCATAATTGTGCATATCAGTGGCAACAAGCAAATCATCGTTTGAGGACTCGAGAACCTCTGCGTTGGATAGGAGTTATGAGGAAGTCAAGTTCCTGGAGGACGAAATAAGAAATGAATGAATAGATGAAAAGGGAGGAATGAACACACGTAATATGGTAACTGAATTTTATTTCGCATAACATTCCTTTATTCATAATTGCATAAGAGTCTTCCAATGAGCATTTGAGAACAAACATAAAAAGACAACTTTTGTCTAAGCAAGTTTCTCTAAAATAATATAATTGGGGCTGTCCTCAAACTCCCAATTCTCCAATGTGTTTTCAGAATAATCAGTTGTAATCCATGCACGAGTCTTTTCGTCAACTGGAGAAATCATTGTGATAACCGGCATGCTACAATTGTCATTCTTTCTTTTAACGGTCATAGTAAAAAAACCATCATTTCCTTCATATCTGCAATTTGTGACTCCATTTTCACCAATCGTTCATTCATTGCGAATTCAACCTCACTCAAACGGGTTGCCATTTGGAGTGTTCAGGCTCCCGTGTTGTATGAGTGTGCAAGGGAAACCTGATTAGGGCGCTTAGATGGAGCAATATTGCCTCACCCGCTCTCTCAAAAAGAAGAAAAAGAGGTTTAGTTTATTTTTATTATTATTATTTTTTAGTGTTAGTTAATTTTTCTTTATAGCCAGTGTTGATCTTGGCATGGTAGGTCATCCAATGTTAGCGTAAGATTCCTTGGCACAAGTGACCTCTAGTCTCCTCAGAGAACCCATTATTCTACAGGGAGAGCTAGAGTTGACCATTAGTTAGGGAGGATCTGGAAATCCATCCAAAACCAAGGTCTTGATGGCTTCCCTAAATCATATTCCTCTAAACTCCTCAGGGAATCTAATATTCCACAGGGAGACTTAGAGTTGATCATTAGATAGGGAGGACCTTGGATCCTACCCTACCCTAAGACCTTATCGTTGATCGTGACAAAGCGCATATAAGTAAAGATTGAACAATGCGAAATGAGGAATATTTTATTCAATGAAATGTTGGAGATGACATCAAAACTTTGTTACATTTCCAAGAGATTCTATAATTTGATTACACAATTCAAAGAACTCAACGATCTCTAATGGCAGATTTAGAGGGGTCATCATGCCTTCAGCACGCTTAAATGTTTCGGTAAACTCTGGGATCTTAGTATTAGCAAAGTTTATCAAATCTCCACACCTCCTTACCCATTCTTCTGTTACAACAGCTTGCCTGTGGTAAAGGGTTTCTCAGTTTACTAAAACTTTCCTTTCATGATCCAATTTAGCCATGAGGCTCTGAATCGTTTCTGCGGTACCCACTCTAACAGCAATTAACTCATTCTTCTTACTCTTTAAAAGTTGAGAAAGTGCGTCAATCTCTCGTTGCAATTCTTCAATAGGGCTCCTATCTTGCAACTCCTCTTCAAGCAATTTCTTTTTCTCAGTCATCGTCCTTAATTGAACTCTGTTATTTCTCATCCGTCTCTCATTTTCTTTCATAGCCCTTCTTAAGCTGATGTTTTCGCTTTCCATCTCTACGAATTTTGAGCTTTCCTCTGAATCTCTTCGCCTCTTCTTTTCTTTTAATTTCTCTTGCAAGATCGCACACTTGTCATGTAGCTCGTTCATTTTCTCTTTATTCTCAAAATCTCTTACAACCAGCTCTTCCAATTCCTTTTCTCTTGTCTCAAGGCGCCTTACCAGCTCTTTATTTGCTTCTTGGACATCACTTCCCAACAAGGGGTTTCGGGGTGTGTGGGAAGGATTGAGCCATGAAATTCTTTTCATGAGCCATGTTTTGTATTCAGGTGCAGCACCTATCTCTCGTTTCCCAAGCTCTGCTCTCCCCTTGTACATCACTCTACTCCATGCCTCCTTGATTTCCCGACATAAGCCCTTCATGTCATCCCTCTCATACACCACGTACACGGCTTACACTTCTTCTTTCGAGGGTACCCTTTGTTGGAATGCTAGTTGTCTCAATGCTAATAAGGGATTGTAGTTGATGCATCCCCTAGGCCCCATGAGCGGAACATTAGGAAAGTCCCCACAACGATACATGATCTCTTCATCCTTCCACCATTCTATTTTCCATAAAATGGAATGTTCAGAGAATGTTTAAAGATCTATGACAATACCATTTTTCATCTAAACCAAACCCTCCATTCCCTGCATGCATCTTCCATCTATCAGACACACAAACATGGCTCAGCACTGACCTCACTAATATCGAAAATTGCTGGAGCAGCGCGTTGCAGCTTGGAGTCGGAGAGTGTAGAACTCAAAGTAATGTGAGCGACAGTGCTAGAAAGATGATAAGCGATGTGTTAGCGGTTAATGGGAAATATATAAAGCAAGAGAATTACATAGAAGAAGAGACAAAAGCACATGGGTTTCCGGGTTGGTTTTCTCAGCGCGCCAGGAGGTTGTTGAGCTTGAGGTGATCATCGGTGAAGGCAAATCTTGTGGTGGCTCAAGATGGTACAGGACATTTCAAGACAGTGCAAGCAACCATTGATGCAACATCAAAGAGAAGAGTGAAGATGAGGTTTGTGATACATGTGAAGAAAGGGGTTTATGATGAGAATATTGAAGTTGATAAGGATAATGCAAATCTCATGATTATTGGTGATGGAATGAGGGTCACCATTATGCTAGTGCTCGTTAAAGATGGCACTTCGATCAGCCTCCGACCTCTTTATCTTCTACCAGTGCTCCATCGAAGGCTATCAAGACACATTAATGGCTCATGCACAACATTAATTCTATAGAGATTGTAGAATCTTTGGGACAGTGGATTTCATTTGGGGCAATGTTGCGGTTGTTTTAAAAAATTGAAGAACTCTAGTAAGAAAGCCTCTTCAAGGGCAAGCAAGCATGATCACAGCATAAAAACGAGGTAAACCACTCAAAACACTGGAATCTCAACATTCAATTGTCCAATTGGAGCTACGCCTGATCTTAGGTGGCTTCATCACTCATTTGAAAACTATGTGGGTCGGCCATGACAGCAATATGCTTGAGCAGTCATCATGAAAGCTTACGTTGAAGGTTTGGTGAATCTATTGGGATGGTCTGCATGGGGGGATAGCGATTTTGCTCAAGCCACATGTTATTTTGGGGAATATATAGACTGTGGGGCTGGTTCATCAATAAAGAGTAGGTACAGTGGCCTGGCTTTCATGTCATAATTAGTCTAAATGAGGTCAACTAGTTCAGGGTTGCTAGTTTCCTCATTGGTCACACATGGTTACCTCGCACTAGGGTACCTTTCACTGGTGGTGTTTAATTTAATGTTTGTTATTGATATGCAGAGCACCTATATCTATAATTCATTGATATTTATTTTTTATCATTTCTGTTGGAGATTCATTTGTTGTGTTGTAATTGCTATAGTGATAAACACAATATTCTTTTGTTATATGGGTATTAAGCTAATAGTATGAATGCACCCCAATTTCATTAACCCAGATCGGACACGGGTCCACTAGTTTCCTCTGACTTTGTGATCCACCTAGTTGAACCCTGTCCACACCCCTAGACCTGGGACACATCAACTCGCCACAGCAAATGCAATAGTAAACTGTGAGAAACTAATTAAAGTTATGTGTTTCGAGATTTGATGAAAATAATAGGGTTCAAACTTGGAGAGACACGACGGCTAGGTATATTTTGACTTTTAGAATCAAGTTGTGAGCAAGGTGGGAGCTTGGACTGGTGTTTTGAACGCTTGTGGAGATTGGGATTGAAGTTTGAAAGAGAATTTGGGTCATTTCCTTTCGTTTAGTTTCCTTTCTTCTCATCCTTTATTCATCTTTCCGTTATAGACGTGAATATTGTAAATATTTGGGTTAAAGTGCAAATTTATCATAGAAGTATGCACTTAGTAACAATGTTATCCTAGAAGTTTTATTATAAGCAATATTGCTTGAAAAGTTTTAAAATGGAACAATTTCCCCGTGTTTTTGAAAATGTTAATAGTCAACATTATTTTTTTTTAATGATAAGAGGCAATATTGCTTCACTATGAAACTTACAGAGCAATATTGCTCCTAAAAACCTTTTGGGGGCAATATTGCTTCTAAGCGAAAAATTTTGAGATAAACTTGCATCTTAATCCTATATATTTCTTGCTCTTTTTGGATTATGGGTAGCTAATAATATTTTCCAGGATTACTTTAAGCATTTGTATGGATTGCGAGACATGATTTCTACCTCTTTTAGATGTCAATGAAATTTATATGTTGTTTAATTTTTACCTTTTGCTTACAGATACTTTGTGCTTGATCACCATTTAGTTAGATTTGTTCAATTGATTGATTCTTGAAAGAGTTAATTATTTCAGTTTTAGAACTTGGGTAATGACAACTAGACCTTAAGTTGGATGGTTGGTTAATAACATATATATATATATATAGTTACTAACCTAGCATTGCTTAATGAATGCTTGTGCTTAATGGTTGTTTTCAATGTAAACAAGAGATTGCAAAAGTTAATGGGGATTTAATTTTAAATTTTACTTGAGAGAGCTTTTTCAAAGAATTTTGGTCTTTAGACAAATTTATATTTTCATTTTTAGGCTAACTGAGGGTTTTTCAATTAAGTTACATGAACTACATCGCTTGAAGAGTAATCCTAGGCTTCAAACTCTATCTTGAAACTAAGAATTAAGCTTTGTTTATTTCCTTAAACCCATTTTCAACAAGTTTTAATCATTCTAGTTACTACAGTTTTTTGATAACGAGTTCACTTAACATAGCGATAAACACAAGTCTGATAACTAGCGTAATTTTAGCCTATCCCTGTACGAACGACAAATTTTCTATACGATAAAAAAAGGTCAGTTACATATCTTTGTTTTCAATAATTTTCAATAATTTTCTTTATAAAAAGTCACAGTTTAGCATTTTCTCATTTATTTGTGTTGTTATTTTTTTTTTAAACACGTATATATCTTCTGATTGGAGGTACTATCAGATACTAAATATGATCATATCTCTCAACAAGAATTCAAATTAGAAAATGCTGAATTTGAGCAATCCTAATATCAAGCTAAATTAACCTAGATATCATTCTCAAAATAAGGACAAATTCCTATTAGGGCCCATGAGGGGGAGAAAATATTGTATTAGAACTGTGTCCAATTTGACTTGGCCTTTGATGGGTCAAAAGAGAAATGGATTACCAAACTATGGTTGAATACTCAGTTCAGTCCCTTATAATAAAACGAATTAATATTAAAATCTCCACTAAGAGATATATTTATATACAGTGCTTAATAGTGTACTCTCGAATATGTTAACTCATTAAGAATATACACATGCCTAGAAATTAAGAAAAGTGGATTAACACAAGTCCACCATAATTGTTTTTAAATAAATTGACATAAATATCGTTTTTAAAAAATTCCTAAATATAATTTTTTGGCCATCAAATTCTTAATATAATATGCAAATTAAATACCTCAAAATATAGCATAGTAAAATTTGAAGGAAAAAACACACATTTTTTATAATAATATTTTTCATGCACCTAATTTTTGTTGATGAAAAGTTTAAATGAGTTAAACCCTGTGACTCTTCAAGGTTAGGACACACTTATAAACTCAAAAAATATTTATAGAGATACTTAAAGATAATCTATTAATAAAGCCCTTACATTGTTAGCAAAATTTAAATTCCGTACTCCTATTTACATGGTAGAATTGAATATTGTTACTTTGTTAGGCTCATTTAAGGATAAATCTTCCACAGTGATTTTTCCACTATTCAGGAGGTGTGTGATATTCCCATTCAAACCAACTAGTTTTCAAGTAATTTACACTCTCTTCAACAAATTTGTCAACAAATACAAGCAACTAGCCCCTTTTCAAACTCTCAACTTCCCAACTTGGCTTTCTAGAGGCTTCTTCTTGCATCTTACCCTTTTCCATTTCAATGGTTTAAGCTCCCCCACCCTCTCAGGCATAGCTCTACACACCATTCCTATACATTAATATATTTTACACAGGGTTATGGGTTATTTTTGTTCTGAAGTCTCTGCCAAAGAATTGTGAAAGCTTAAAAGTTTTCTTTTTCTTTTTTTTGGCTCAATATCTCATGAAATATCAGAAGGTTTTAATGTATATGTCAAAAATATTTATATATAGTGTGCGTTTATAAAATGTATGTGTATATGCATGTATCCTTTTTTACATGCTTAGATAGATAAATATGTGTCATTAGTTTAATAAAATATTTTTTTATTTATAGATCAACATTGGCTTTTCAAGAAAATGATATATGATATTTATAACTATATTTAGGGATGTATAAAGGTCAAGATGGGGGTAAATGTCCAGTTTGAAATAATAGCGGGTTAAAATTGTTACATATCTTTGTTTTGCTTTGTATTAGCAAATTAGTTTGATGGCTTGGTGGTCATCATTAAATTTTGAGAGAATTAGAGATAAATTTCTCATTGATAAATTGATTAGAGAACGAGACATGTAATTGCATCCTTGTGGAAGCTCAGTTGTATATTATGAAAACTAAGTTGCATATCGAGAAGCTCAATTGCATAATATAAAAACTTAATTGCATATAACTTGAAAGCTTAGTTACATAATATGAAAAATTAGTTACATAATTTGAAATATCATATTCAATAATTAATTTATCAATTGGGGATTTATACTCAATTCTTTCTTAAATTTTTAGTCTGCCAATTGGCTATGGGTTCAAACCCCCTTTAGCCACCTCACTTGTGGAATAATTTTTTTGGTGGTCAGAGATCCAACCGTCTAGCCAAAGCTCCTTGGGAGTGCAGTGAAATTTCATAATGTTTTGGGGTTAAAAAAAATTAAATTACTACATTAGTCATTAAATGAAATTTTCCCAATAGACAATTTTTTTGTCCTTGATCTCCCCTTATTTTCATTTCAGCATGTCATTTACTTTTTTTTTTTTGTTAAGCATATATATCTTTTTACTGGAGACAATCTTCTTTGAGATACTGTTAGATACTATATGTGAGCACATTTTCCATCTAAGATTCAAATTTAATTCACCATATTATAAGGGAACAATCCTTCTACTAAACATAACTCCTGCTAGTTATTTACTCTGATTTTTTTTTATCATATTTTCTTCTTGCCATCTATTATAAGCCCAAAAGTAATTGAAATCAATCCAGTAAGAGATGGAAATGGGTATCAATAGGCTTAGATGGACCAGGGCTGAACATGATTGAAAGCCCAGAATAAGCAGCGAGTGAGGAGGCCAACATCTAAGGGCTAGAGGGCTTGTTTAATTCTTTTTCCTAATAAATTAATTTGATTTAACAGGAGGAGTTAATCTCTTACAACGTGATGAACTAAAATTTAAATTCTTATTGGAAGAAATTTTTACATTTAGTACCCGACAATATTTCAAATAAGATTATCTACAATATGAGGATACATGTACTTAACCCAAAAAAATTCTGAAAGCCCGGAAAAAATAGTTTAAAATTAACTTTTTTGAATATATACCCTAATGTTTTGTTCAAATTAGCAAAGGTACAGGAACAATTATTGAAAACTTAGCCCCATGAGAAATTAATGAGGCTGGGTCTATCTCTGTCTAGAGCTGAGCCGCCATGATTAATGTTCAAGTCTTAGAGACAACCAAACCATAGCCAACGCACCCCACAGAAATTACTATCTCCTGTCCAATCTATAAGGGAAATATAATTATAGCAGCAAGTGTGTACAAATCTCAGCCTTAATTAATATTCTTACAAATGGAAAATATAATATTGCAAATTTATCACGTTTTCATTTATTTCCTCGACATCAATATTGCTTCTCTAGCGGCCAAAAGCACTCTTATTACCAGTCCCTAATGATGGACATATTACCACTCTGGGAAACATGCAAAAGTTTTACCTGCTTGATAATTTGCTCTTCCATATAATTAATTATGAATTGAAATACGATCAGATCCTCCAAAAATCGAACAAGTATGATCGCTCAGGTTCCTCACCATAATATCTCTAAACACAGAATATTGGGTATAATAATTCAGAATTAGAAAATTGATATTTAATTTTATGAAAATAATAATTCGTAATATTGAAATGATAATGATGCTTCAAATGCGTGTAAAGTGTCTAACAATATAAACTAGGGAAAATTAGTCACTGGGTCCTTACAGTTTTATTCTAAACATTAAATCGAATTGTTTATTAAAGTGAGTGACAATTCGACCAGTCCAATCATCCAATTCAATCAGTTCGATTCACAACTTTGATTTGTATGACTTACACTGAACGGAACAAATTGAATGAAAT
>QFDD01005031.1:0-15329 GCA_006871305.1 Vachellia collinsii | reverse complement strand
CTATATAACATGATCAAACCACAGATGATCGAAATTTTCTGCGATAAGATTCAACATACCAATTGTTGGTCCCAAATAAAAGACAAATCAATTCATTCATGGAACTAAACCCAAAGGATGCCGAAAATATTTAAAATGACAGATTTCCACCGATTTAAATAAAAGAATATTCCATGGATATTAATTTCGCCACATATTGTTTTCAATCAATCTACATATCGAAATTAATTTTAAAGTATCTGCATAATATTTATCAGGTTTAGAACATGTTTGAATGTAGGTTTGAAACTATGATTTGAATCCAAAATTATAGTTTCAAAAAATGGCAGACAGATATAATTCAAAAATATAAAATATCTTTTAACTTTTAAAACCATGGTTTTATGTGAATTACACATACATTATCAGATTCTCTAGAATAGTTTATAACCCTTAAAATTATGGTTTGAAAGGTGAAAACTAGAGCCGGTATGGGTTTACCCCGCAGGTTGCGTTGGCAAAAAGCTGGCTCATTTAGATGCTAGTCTTTTTGACGCGCATTCGTGGCGGTTATATATATATATATATTATTTTAAAAAAATTAAAATTGCTTTATAAAAAAATATGTGAATAAAGTATAATCATAATGTAAACCTAATTAATATTAAATATTTATTAATCATTTGATTGATTTATATTTAGTTTAAATTCAATCATATAAAATGTTTTATATATATTTAAGTTGTATTATATAAAATTTAAATTAGATATTTTATATTCAATTGTGATGTATTTTTATTAATTAAATTTATAAAAAGAAATATTACATTTTAGGTATTGAAAAAATAAAAAATATTTTAAATATAAGTTGAAAAAATATTATGGGTAAGAAATATATTAAAAAAATTTTAAAATAAAAAATAAGTGGTAGGTTGAATTGGAAAAACCCTAACATATATGTAATAATGGAAATATGGGTTCGGCCAGCCCCACTAGCCCACCAAATAATGGCAGGCTAAATGCCAACCGGGGGCGTACTCAACCCACGGTCCACCCTAACCTCCTTTTTTTTTTAAAAAATATAATAATATGATTTGTTTTTTTAATATTTTTTATCTCAATATTTTTATAAAGAAAAAGGTAACATTAAATGTTATTTTTTTAAAATAAACAACACCTAATATATTTAAAAAATAATATAAATATTTTATTTTTTTCATGTCAACTATCTATAATATTCTATTTAAAATTACAATAAAACATTAATACTTATATATTTTTAAATTATAAGATGTAGTGAGATGTACGAATGAGACAAATCAGTCTCCAACTAAATACCTAAATGCTAGCCTTCTCAGTAAGAAGGAACCAGTACTAACAGTAACAAAATAATCAAAGTCATTCAGGCCTTCGAGCTTAAAAATAACAAGCATCAAACAAACAAGCATCATAAACTAAGTAAAACAAAAGGACGAATCGTAACTAGAAGCCTCAAGTATTACAGCTATCTCAAGACATATTTGGCGAAAAATATAAATTACCAAATATCTTCAATACACAGAAAATAGCCTAATTAAACGACTGAACCATAACAAAAGAAACAGTGTCCAACATCTAAAAAGACCCACAATTAATCAAACAAGCTGAAGCCCATATCGTCGTCAGATTCTTCAGCTGGCTCCTCCTTCTTCTCCTCAGCAGCAGCAGCTGGGGCAGCACCCGAATCAGCAACAGGAGCAGCCGCAACAGCAGCAACAGCAAACTTGCTGGGGTCCTGTAATTTAATAATAACACTAATTAGAAACTTGAGGTTCGAAGGGCTACATAATGGAGAAATGACTTAGAGCCAGAGCCAAATAAAATATCGAAGACAATACCTCAAGGTACTCCTTAACCTTCTCTGCCTGAGGATAAGTGTAAGTAGTTTCCACTGAAACAGACAGCACGTTTTTGTAGGCATTGGCGAACATATGTGGTGCAGCAGCAATTGTTGGGTATGACACACCCAAAGCAACTGATGTTACCATGGAAACACCAGTAGCAAATTTCTCGACAAGGTCATCCTCAGTGAGATCAAGGACCTCAGGGTTGAACACTGAACCATTGTCATACACAGATAGGACCACAAGCCCATATGAGAAAGGCCGGATCCCAAGTTTTGCAAGCAGGGCAGCCTCTGAGGAGCCAACCTTGTCACCCTTCTTAATAAGTTCCACGGGGGTGATAATTTCAACAGTACCCTTGTTAATCTTGGTGGGGATGTTAAGCACCTGAAATGTGAAGGCATGGACTCAGTATTCTCAAGAATGTAACTCTCGTGAATTCAACTCAAGATTGCTAATTACCTGGAAGAAAGATGTCTGAGAGGGATCAAGCCCTGTGTTGCCAGGGGGAACAACCACATCAATAGGAGCAACCAAACCAACACGGGCAGGAGCTCCAACCTGTTCAAATAAGGAGAAAGACAATTGTTAAGGGACGAATATAAGAAAGAATAGCCAAAGTATAAATCGATTAAATATTGTAAAGGGCATATTCCAAGCTAAATCCCACCAACTCGTATATCAAGATGCTCAGATAGATTGTAAAATTTGACACCAGATATTTCAATGTCATGACTATATGAAGCACCAAAACAAGGTTAACACTCGTAAAAACATTTTCCTTTGGATGAATCAAGGAGAAAACTACACGAAAATGAATCTATCAAATTTACAAATGAAAAGATCGAATTGTTAGTAACCCAATTAACAAGAGCCTTGATTATTAAACTTAGGTGAGGATTCCTGAATGCCGTTCATTTAGTAGGCAGCTCATCAATGATAAAATAAAGCATCACAACTGAGGGTTTAGTGAAATAATATGGCCATTATATTGCAGATAATCATCCAAGGGCATGCGAAAATGATTCAACCTTATTATTAAATATAAAATAAGATCGCCGAAAAACGTATCGCTACTTCACCTTGTACTTGGCAACCTCCTCGCTGACCTCCTTCAGGTCTCCTTTAGTGAAAATTAGCCCGACGTTGCCCTACGACAATGTACGCATTATAAGGTACCCGTTAATACTGGGAAAACATAGCCAAACGTGAATCTCGTAAAAGAACGACGAATAGAATACTCACCTGAAGCAGAGGGATAAGGTTGAGGAAGGCATTGTTGCCGGTCTTCTCAGAGTGAATCCTAACGGAGCGCTTCATCATGGTGTTCTTGCCCATTAGCACCACTGAGTCACCACGCAGACCCCTCCTGATGTTCTGAAGCTGGTTCGATCCGACGTTGTCGGCCGCCACTACAAGGATCTGGGTGTAATCCTCCAGAAGCTGGCACAATTTGGCATCGTAGGCAATCTTCTTCTCGGCCTTAGTGGGTTTGGGCGCCATTGATGATGCTACTAAAGAGAATAGAAGTAGAAATTAATGGGACTGGAGCAAAATCGAGGGCCAAGACGAAGCAGAGCTCGGTCAAGGCGGACAGCAGAACAACGCCGTCTCTTTAACCCCTATTCGTCTTTGAAGAGATGGTTGTCGAGAAATTGCAGCAGCAGTTACAGAGGAAATGAAACCCAAAAGGAGACTCTTATAGCTGCAGTGACAAGTTAGGGTTTATTGGAAACCTAGTTCTGACGGTTGCGATTAAAGTGACGAGTGAAATTAGACGGCTATGATTGGTTTGACATTCAAATGGGCTGTATTTTCAGGCCTCTCTTGGGCCTTAATTTTCAATGGGCTTCATTACATTGAGATTTTTTTAGGTAAGTTGTATGGCCTAATATTTGGATCTTAAGGTTTAAAGCCCATTTGATTCAACCCCATGAATGCCCGCAAGCGGAGGGTATTTGGTTGCTATTAGCCATGTAGCTTTTACCATGGTTACGATGATTATCTAATAAAAAATAACTTTTTTTTAGAGTAGAATACTAACATTTAAATCCATTTAAAAACATATAAAAAGATTCATGGAATAAAAAAGAGAAAATTCTTATTAAATCCAGCCCAAATATACAAATCCTTATTCAGGTCTACATTTTTATCAAATATCCTATAAGGCCTACAAGCCTTACTAGAGACTTCTAAATGTCGTTAAAAAACCATAATACCCCTTTATCAATAAAAACAAAACTTGAAGGTATGTGTGTCAATTTTTTTTGTGACAATGTGTGTGTCAATTTTTAATTACAAATTCTCTTCACTCTAATACCAAAATCTACTTTTCATTGAATTATTAGGATATCAACTTTTAATTTTGAGTTAACTTTCAACAGTACTAAAAATATATTTTGATAATTTCTTTTTTAACCCTAACTTATAAATTGCTATTTTTTCTGGCAAAAAAAATAAATTACTATTTTGTTCTAAATTTTTGCAAAAAAATTACTTTATACAGAATTTTTTTTGAATGACAATTTGTAGATTGCTATTTTATTTTTGAATGTTTTGCTATTTTGTTCTGATTTTTTTCTATGTTATTCAGTTTTTATTTATTTTGTTATTTTTAATATACAAGTGAGCAACAAAAACATATGAACATTTTAGTAATTATTATGGCAAAGAATAATTATCTTGCACGGACTTTCCAAGAAAATTTAAAAATAAAGGAAAGACATGAAACAAGGATAAAAGATTTTATCAAAAAATAACAAGGAGAAAAAGTATTAGGCAAAAAAAAATGAGAAAAACGAAGAGGGTATATATGTAAAATTATAAAATTAAAAAATACTAATTAAGGTTTACAAACCTTATTAAGGAATTGATAAAAATACAAGTTTAAATTAGAATTTATGTATTTCAACTGGATTTATTTAAAATTCTCTCAGTAAAAAATTGCATTGAAAACACTAAAGCATGTAGATAAATGACATTAAAAGGACAAACGATGCATGAAACACGAGAAAATGTGTCATTCATGACCTATACAAAGAGTGGCATGCTACAAAGATTTGCATTGATATGTAAGAGAGTCCTCCTTGATTTGGTGGTATATGAAAATTATTTAAGCACCCATTATTAGTTTGCGTAAGCCTTTATTTTTTTCCTTGGTTAAGTCAAAGAACTTTCAAATGTTTGATATTAGTGAATAAGCCATGAGGCAGATTCAGTTGTTAAGCTTTTGTTCCTATAGGTGCCTATACATTTGGACAGGGGATTGTGTTATTTTTTCATATATTTAAAGTCAGATTGATATCAATAAAATTAAAATCTGCAGCATTCCAAATGGGATTGGGTTCGTTTCTTGGATGATTGCCTCAAAATATATCACACGTTAGTAGTCGTGTTTGTAATAACATTATAAAAGCACGTTTATGTAAGATGAAATAAAATAACTCTTACATATTTACCTCGTAAATCATAAGTCATGCAAGAAAAGTAGATTCTATCACTAATACAAATGGATACAACATTTTTTATTACTGATTTTGAAATAAGAATATCATGAGTTCACCTCATCTTTGCAAATCTCTGTCTTCAATCCCCTCTTGATAATCGCCAAGTGCAGGTGTATGTATTTTGTATAGAACAGGGCACTCAATAAAATTGACATCAGAACATGAGAACATACGATGATTGCCACTGCCAATACTAAAAAGGCTGTCATATAGTTTTTACTCCACAATGGTCCTATTAATATAAGAGGTTAACTTGTGAATGCTCCTTAAACTTCTAAACCATGCTTTATTTATAAGGTTCCTCAATGTAGAACTTATAACAATGTACCCCTTTGAGAGCCAACGTTCTTAGCATTTCATTCAGCCTCTGGTTGGACCAAACCTTTGTTTTTTTTTTTTAATCAGAAATATAAACTTCATTCAAGCAAAGTTAATTTACAAGTTTAAATCAAACAAACCAAACAAACAAGGGTTTGGAACTATGGCCCAAAATCAAAAGCCCAAACCAACAACACCACCATCCAAAACACTAACCCTTAAGCAAAGAAGGAGGGCTTCATTGCCGCCGTCATCGTCGCCTAAGAAACCATATGAACTTCGCTGACAATGCAAGAAATAAAGAATGGAGATTATAAGAACCACCCTAAAGGTCCTATCCCTTTTAACTTATTGTATGTTACTATAAGAGTAAAGAACCAAAATCCACACAAAATGTATGGAGCAGAAAAGCTAGAGCCGGGAGGCCCGATTAATCCCATTTAATTGGAGGTCCGGGCTTGTGATTTTGAACTTCGAGAAGGAAACGGGCCTAAAAGGGTCAGCTCTAATTGGCCAAGGGCTTAAAAGGACCTGCCCTTTTAAGCCTGCTATAATTTGTTTATTTTTTTAAAATAATTTATATGTATTTTACATAATAAACATATTTTAAATTTATGATTTTGGTTTATTATTTGTTGCAAAAACTTAAAATGATGATGATAATGGTGTTACATATGAAATATTTAATATTTTTTATCTTGTTAAAGGAAAGCCTTCTCAGTTTATTCCTAGTAAACCTTGGTCAAATTTAAATATTCTTAAAATTGAAGATAGTGATAATGATTGATGAAGAAGGAAGCTTATGTTGTATGATTGGGGAACTTAAGTTTAAAACTTTCAAAGTATTTGTTATTATCGATGTAGTTATTTAGATAATTAGATATGATTTTATATTGTTTTGAGTAAAAAAATTGTATTGTACTAAAATTATTGTATTTTTAAAAAAATAAACAGTACCTCAGGCCTGCGGGCCATCCTCTTAGGGCCGGGCCTGAGAAACTGTGGGAGTTTTGGGATTAGGGCCTAAACAGGCCAACCCTAATTCCCTACTCTAAGATAAGTAATGACGACAACACATAGAGAAAAGCATTCTAATGTATCAACCAGCACCATCCCATACCCAAAGCACCAAATCTATAAAACCCAAACAGCAAGCATATCCATCCAGACCAGATCGAAGGAGAAGAAATAAGAAATTATATCATATAAGAGGCGATACGCCATCGCTTCAACATTGATGAGGAGTGCTCTCCCTCAACCCACACCATATTTGCAGCACGAGTGAGTGGACCAAGAAGCACCCAAGATCTTGCCGTCGTCGATCTCCCTTGCTTGAGTTCGTCGGGGATAGGCACTCGGATTAAATCTCCACGCTGCCTTCAACTTCCCTTCCGCACCCTTGGTATGACTGAGATCTCCTCCATCAAACTAAAGTCTCTTCCCTTGACCCACTCGCCACAGATCTTGACAACCACACATAAAATCAAAAGGACAAAAAAACAAAACCCCAAAATACACCCACTAGCGGAATGACATCCCCTTTGGCATGCCCCGGAGAGGTAGGCGTCGAAACCCCACAGACTCTAGGAAGATGCACTCAACAACAGAGAAGAGACTCCAAGAAGGAGAGAGAAAGGAGTGGACCAAATCCTTTGTGACTAGCCCTGTCTTGGTGAACATCAAGCTTTCATTGAAAGGACAATAGAAGTTCAAAAGGAGAGCATAATCCTAAAAGATTAGCCTTCTGTGAGGAACAACATCTTAAACTTATAAACCTTATTCTGCTTATGAGGCTTATTGATATGAGAGTCATGACAGTTTGGCATGTGATTCTAATTCAACACATGAAGGTGATAAGGTTGATATGTTATGCTTTGATTTGATTTGCTTTAGGTTCAAAAGAAGCTGCCAAACAAACATAAAGCAAGTAAAGGATGTAAATATGTACAGGGTGGGAATCCACTAAGTCATTGCTAGGTGAGATCAACATCATATCATATGATATAGATAGACTATATAAGAATCTCCTTTTCTTTTTCTTACTCGATTTCTTTAGTAGCCATGTTTCCCACTATATCTCCCAGTACTTTCTCCGCCTAGATATGCTCATCAACAATTGACATGACTTACACAGCAGAGAAACAAGCACACACACCTTCATGATATATCAGAGCTTGAAGCATTGGTACAGATTCTAGTGCCCTCAAGAAATCGAAAACAATAAGGATACATGTGCATTATTGTGAGTCTATTTGCAGTGATATTTGTGCGTGTTTGTATTTCTTTATGATAAGTGCATTCGTACAAGTTAGACAAAAAAAATTTTGAAGTTACCTTGTGAACTGTAAAATCACAATTGAGAAGATGGATTAGAGTTTCAAAACACCAATCCAAAGAAGCACAAACAAATAGAGTTTAAAGACGATGGGATGGGACATGAGTTGAAGGTTAAATGAGAGAGCACATGTGGAGAGAATTGAAGTGTGACCACATTCTACGTTTCACTTCAAAAAGGAAATATAACATGGTTTTGTCAATTTGTTCATTATCTTTGAAGCTCATGTATCATCTTTCGTATGTCCTCCAATAAAACTAATCCCTCACATGACCCTACCTTGGTTTGCTTTATTTTCAAATTTCAATACTTTCTGGTTTTAGGATGGTGACCCAAACCAGTTCCAAGCTTCAACTTTAAAACCTATGTGAGGGTGTAATATATATATATATATATATCTGCGTGTGTGTGTGTGTGTGGGGAAAGTGTGCTTTTAGATATATATATATATATATAATATAAATGGTTTTGAATTTATTTTGATGCTCTCATATAACTGATCTACCATGCGAAAGTAGTATTTGATCATCGCATTAATTAAAGGGCTGGGTTTCTTTTCTGTTATTACTTTTTGTTAAACACAACCATTTTCCTAATGGATGCAATCTTATTTAAATTACTATTGGGTATTAAATATAAGCACATTTTTAAGTTTGGACATGAAATTTGATTTGGTAAAACGTTGGGTTTCAACTTTTCAACAGCAATTACATGTGAATGAGATCTGCAATATTTCAACGGTAGTTGCACCTTAAAGGCACATGCATTTTATATTCAAACAGTAAGGCTGGTGCAAATTGAAACTTGATTTGTTCACCCAAAAAAAAAACAAAAGAAAGAAAAAGACACTTGATTTCAACTAACTTATTTATTGGCAGGCATGCATATATTTTATTAATTAAGATTAAAAATTATCTGATGTTAATTTTTTTTAAAAAAAAATTGATAGTCTAATTAAAATCTCATGGATCTCAAGGGGACTGAGCTGAGATCAAGTTTAATAATTAACTGATGACAAAGTGTGTGTGTGATGCATCCCTTGTTGGAATTGTACGAATTAAGGTTTAACATTCTTCAGTTCGCCAATGAAATCAATACTATTATACCAACGCCAATGTTTAGTATAAAACTAGTTGATTAATTTGAAAAGATTAAAAAGTTAAAGGGAGAATCACGATGAGGCTCCGTGTAAATGATTTTACGATTAAACAGTCCCATAAAATTGTATATTTACTGTTAAGTACCGTTAACAATTCCACGTACTGAGATTGAGTTATTAACATTTTAATGTATTAACAACTCCACATAACTTAAAAATAATTACTCGATTTTATAGGACTGTTTAATTGTAAAATCTCTTGAACGGGTACTCATCATTTTCTCTAGTTAAATAAACTACTTCATTATATTGTGCACAAAATATTTTTGAAATACTTATGTGTATCAAAAGATGATATATTAATTTATAAGTAAAGTAAATTAGTTTGAAAAAAAGTTATAAATATAACTATTTTTTAAATAATTTATTTAACTTTCTTAATATCATCAAATTAATTAAATGGATTTTAAACTAAGGAGGGAGGTAGTAATTACTTTGACCTTTTGATCTTAGTAATTAGTTTTCTGATTGGCATAACCCTCCCTGAATACTTTCACCTTTTTGCGCAACAAAAAGCAAAAAAAAAAAAAATTGACCCAAGTTTGACTTGAAGCCTAAATAGTTGACTCTATTGATGACAAAAATAGCCACCAAATCTTTAAAGTTGTGCAGATCTTTGAATTCTGGACTCCGAAGTTGCAATCATCTGTAAGGCAACAGGAAAAGCGTATTCGAACTGTTAGTATCATGGGCAAAAAAAAAGAAGAACTGTTAGCAATGCTTGAAAAATTATAGAAGTCTGCAAACGGACTAGAACTGTGCCTTGCCTTGGAGCAATGTATAGAAGAGAGACTTTCTCGTCTACAGAGTATGTGACCCATTAGTTTATTTTTTTTTTTGAGAGAAACCCATTAGATTATTTTTGTTTCATTCCTAATTATAATCAAATTTTATGTTTTCCTATTTCTAAAATGGTGCCATCAAAGTTACCAAAGCTATTAATTCCTTTATGTTTAATTCATTTTCATTCGAGGTATCAAATAATTGTTTGTGTTGACGTATTTGCCTCAACTTATACTCAGCAGGTCTGATTAAACATAAGTTTACGTGTTCAACATGTTAAATTAGTGTTTGTGGGTGTGTTACAAAAGGAAGAGTTCCATATTATTTAAAAATAAAAGAATTCGAATGTCATAAATAATAAGCTTTAGGTAAAAAAACACCCTTAAACTTTTATCATAAGCTCATACAGTATCATATACCTTTCGGATGTGTAAAAATAATAATAAATGTGTTGGGTGTTAAATATGCATGGATCCCAATATATGTAACGGTTTTTACATCGAAACAAAACCCCTCTCACATACTTATCTTAAATTACGTAAAATTATTTTTCAAAAGTTATTTTCAAGAAAAATAATTGTTAGATGTTTATAGCTTGGGTGTATATATATTACAGGGTAGGAATGAACTGTTATGGTCGTGATCTTGTACGGGTCCATTATAAAAATCTGCGTGTATTCGATGATGTTTTCACTGTCGTATGTCTTCCACTTGCGGACGCATCTTGATTTTTGATGCAACACACGATGGATGATTCCAGTGATGCACTTCAATTATGACACAAACCATCAAAATTGGCCCAATTTTGCAATGTTTGTGGTGGAGGTTAATGGTTTGCGTCTCAGGTTCTAACTGAAAAATGATTTCTAGTTTCTTCCATATTTTATCTGCTTGATTTAAGCAAAAGCATTCATGAACCATTATGACAGATAATTGATTCTCTCATGTCAAACAGAGACGGTTGAGGTGAAATGGAAGCAAATTTGAGTTTTATATCTGTTCATTATATTTGCTTCAAAAGGCCTCAACAATATGTTGTGTCAGATCAGCCCATGCCTCCTCTCCTCATCAAACTATATATATATCGACACACATACAGCCATAATTGATATATATACATATAGACACACATATTGCCATAATTGATGTTTGTGTGTGTTAAGGTACTGTTGTTTTTCGTGGGTCAATGTTCACTAGAGCTTGTTTGCCAATTATATACGTACGGTGAGTGTTTGATTGGTTCAACTAGCCATCACATCGCTGGCTGCCGCGAAAATGGTAGAATCTATATTCTATGTTTGTCTAGCCAGTGGAAAAAGATATGCATGGAATGAAATATATTATACAAGTCAGATCAAAAAAATATATCATACAAGTGTTTCTTTAAAGAAAATGGGTTCACTGTTTTGTATGACTTATAAAACCATGGAAATCATAAAACTTTTTTTCCACAGTTATTTTGTAAATTATGAATCACGTTAGATAAATAGTTTTCAACACTATTTTAAATAGGTTTAAAATTTGTTACTTAAATTTATCTTTATTTTAGTTTTGATTTTTTATGGAGCAAAATGATCAAGATTTTTAATATATTATAGAAACTAATGTTTTAGATCAAATGAAATTTATTCATCAAAACCATTGATTTTAAATTTAAAAACCGAAATAAAAAATAAGAGTAATTTTATTGCTCAAATATTGTATTGTATTAACAAAAAAAAAACATTTCACCTTTTGTTCTTAGGATTATACACCCCATCACTCCTAACGGAGATAATGTTGTCTCAGCCATCATCACAATAAAAGCATATATCTCTTCTAGTTCTAGTAGGATTCAAATATTGACTTGTTTTATAATAAGAATTAGAGATTGTGTGTGTGTGTGTGTGTGTGTGTGTTTTTTGATAACGCATATATATTTGTATTTTATGAGTATAAGAACCAACATAATATATGTGACCCCATCATTCATATACAAACCTTCACTTAATACCATTGTCCCTAATGATGAGTACTAAATACCAATTGAGTGCCCACAAACAACTTTTACAATGTAATATTATATACCACGCACGCATTTTTGAAAAAAAAAAACGCTTTAATTAATATTGATTTTGGGATATATTATATGCATGGATAATATAATTAAATGCTGCTTTTGGTCCTGCCTATTTTGTTAATGACCCCACTTTGCCATAAAGAATGATGATTTATTAGAATTGTTTGTGATTGCATTAGAGAAACGCATTTGTACAATATGAGACAAAACTGATCTCACATATTTATCCGCAAAACATGTTAAAAAAATGGTTACCGCCTCTTATTTAAACAGACATATTATTAAAATGATGTGAACACTACATCAAAACAACACGTATTATATAGCATAAAAAGTTGAATCACTACGGAATGGTTAGTACTTAAAAGTTAAAACTAAGATATTTGCTTGAGATATAGGAAATATTTGTTGTGTTGTCCATGTGGTATTCTTCATTATATATACAAGATCAGTATTATTAATCATTATTTTCATCTTACTTATGATATTGCTTCATACAGCTAACCATGTGTGAAGAACATGCCTGGAGAACATAAGCCTATATTAAGCAAACTCAGTTCTCAACAATGGTCACTGTGAACGATGGGTGTTATTGGGAATTATCCACTGCGGATAGTACAGGGCAAAGATGAATCGGAAGGCATAATCGTTACCCGTAAAAATCAAAATGTTTAGACCTTCAATATTGCTCCCACGTATTATATATACTTTCTATAACATGTTTCTCCAATGTAATGAGAATTAACCATGTTGTATTAAAAAGGTTAATTAATTAACATAACAAAGTAAAGCGTGTAAGCATAATTGGATGCTTGTTTTAGCTCGCATAAAGCTGATTCCTATGGCGTCCGGAAGACAAAAGAAAACTAGAGGTTTGAACATGAAAAAAAATGAAAACCCTGTACCCAACAAAATGTTTTTAAGGGATAGATAAGGAAAGAGGTTTTAAAAAATAAGGAAAAGCCAAATAAATCCAATCTTTATCTTTGGATGTGGATAGCCCCAAGTTTTGTTCTGATCCTCTGATTAAGAAGATGGTTTTGATATTTGCGTGACACTTAGAGCATATTTGGGAACACCCTAGAAGAGATTCTGGAATCACTTTCATACAAGTCGAGATAAAACTTCTCTCATATACTTACCTCATATTGCGTACAATCACTTTTCAAAAGCTAATCCAAACAAACTCTTAAACTCTAAAAACAGAGTTTACCATAGCATACAAACATTCGACTACCATTTTGACATGATTAGAAGTGTAATTGTATCTATATCTTTAACTCGTTTTAAGGGTAAAGCATGTTAATTAGCTCATCTGATTTGGGATAATCTCTCCGTAAAAAATTGCTCGTTTTTTTATTTTTTTTATTTGTTGGGTCTGAAGTAATATGATAAGACGGCCTGATCTTATAATTATGGGATTAAAATTTGGAGATGAGAAGACACCATGATTGAATTGACAGGAACTATAACTCATTTGATTGTTCATCCTAATAATCATATCTTATGATATTTTAAACCAAAACGAGAAGTTAGAAAGCTGAGAACTTATATCGACATAATTATAATAAGAAGCGTGTGGATTACCTCAAAGCTTTATCATGCCACCTCTTTTTTTCTTTTTTTGACATAAAGAAAGATAGGATTAAAATTAGAAAATCCCCTCCGAGGGACTATTATTCACCTAGCCTGCCCCATTGACTGATTATAAGCTCATATGCATATATATGAAAAGTACATTCACATAAATCGAGATACAACTCATTTTGTATATTTACCTTGTAGAGTGAAAATCCCGTTGGAAAAGTAACTTCCACCGCTAATCCGCTAATCCAGACTGACAATTATGTATAACTATTTATCATTAATATTAATATTCAAATCCTTCGATGTTTTTTTGGACCAAAAATCCTTCATGTTAATTGTACGGGACTGTGTGAATTTAGTCTATGGTATAACAAATTTTGGTACAAATTTAAAATTAAAGTTCATGTTGGCATGCTCTCTTGCTTGAAGTTGAACTCCAATCTTCTTTACTTTCTATATATGGAACTTTGATGAGGAATTTAAAGAAGAGCAAATTAAAGGGTTGGATCAAGCAAGTAAAGTTGATAGTAGTGGGGTGTTAACTCATCAGATTCTCTTGATTATTGGTAAATTGGCGTTGCCTAGAGATGCACAAATGATGCTGCTTTTATATAGACTCAAATTAAAATAATATAATTGAAATAAATTCAATCTTGCGAGGTTCTGTCTACTACACCCAAGATATATATATGGATAACGAAATAATCTTGAAGATAAGAATTTTGTGTCTACCTCCAATAATAATGTAAATTGCGAATAATTTTTTTAATTTTGAAGTAAATGATACTTTAGAGTTTAGAGTCTAGGTTTCATTTGTAAAATTATCACCTCAAAATTACAATAGAATTTGTGTTTCCTTTTCGCAATTCACTGCTTACTAATCCTAGATTTTACATAAAAAACATGAAGCGGCTAATTATAGTAATTAGATTAAATCAAAACATACATTTTTACAATAATTGTGATTTATTTATTAAAAAAATTGTACATTATTTTAAAAGACAATAGTTTGAAAATAAAATGAATAGTAATTACAAAGATATAATCAAATTTTAAAAATCCCGCTTCCCTCTCTTGTAAGAGCTAAACAAAGTGTATATTAATGGAACAAACCATTAGTGAAGGTTAATATTTTGTTGAACACCAACCATATTGATTTTATTATGTGCACGGTAATAAAGAATGGGAGGGAATAAAAATGGAGACAAGGAGCACATTAGGGGAAAGTTGGTAAGGCAGTGAATGGGGATGGGCCCACGCACCACTTAGTAAGGCATAATTGTGATTGAGATCAAATGATAGATGAGAAAGCAAATGTTGATTGATGATCGATGTTGATTGACATCAAAATCAACCAAACAAATAATATACGTTCAATGCTTCTTCCTCCTTTTTGACTCACCAAAGCATATATATGTAACAGTTGGTTTACCAAATTATTTTGCTATATGGTCTTGTTCATGTCAAATGCTTTATTACTCCTTTTTAAGTCCTTCATGACTGATTTTAAGTCACATTATTTGAAGATTTTGTTTCTTAATACAGGATAAGACCATTACCCATGAAGCATCTTAGTCACCCTCTAAACTTTTCACAACTATTCATCTGCACTCCTGCATTAAGTCCCTCTCGTCTAATCGCTTTCCCCTATTAACATGTTTTGTGTCCCAACTTGTTAATTTTGACGTGGGTCGTGAAGAAATGTCCAATATTTAAAGTT
>QFDD01005030.1:0-11652 GCA_006871305.1 Vachellia collinsii | reverse complement strand
TACTAAAAATAAAAGTAAACAAATTTAATATGAATTATAAACTACTCAAATTAGATTTGAATGGTGTACGATGTGATGAGCTCTTAGTATATACATCATTATTATAAGCATTGAAACCAATTTATTACCCTTCATTTGAAATTCAATACTTAAGTCAAATTTTTTTACATCAATCACGTTAAATTCTTCAATTGTATGTGATCATATGTTATATTTTTAAAATGTTTGACATTTAAATATTAGTTTAAATGAAAAAAATAAGACATATGGTCACATATAATCGTAAACTTGATATGATGACTGTAATGAATTTGATCTATTCTAATTATATATATGTATATATAAAAACATTTTTAAAAGTAGGAGTATCCTTGTTAATTGTAATAAAAAGAAAGTAGCACAAATCTTAAAGGCAATCTTAAGTAATCAAAGGTAAATGTTTTTTTAATCAATAGACAAGGATCTATTTCTACTCAAATAACGGAGTTATAGTCAAACACTGTTCAAAGTTTTACTCCAAGCTTAAGGACAGCTGTCAGCTCGAGATTCCGAGCCGACTCAAGCTGACAAATTGGAGACGGCTTCGTGGGCCCCGCAATTAACTGCACGTATAATATAAGTCATTACAAATATCTAATAGCTTATCATACATATTCGAACCTTTCGGTGATAGACATGTTGTCTTATCATCTCGCAAATCTGCTGCATCCTATATAAAAGCCACATATCTGCAAGTTCAAATGTCCTGTGTATATTTCTAGAGGGAGAAAGTTTCCCTGAGGAGCGAGAAACTGTAATAGTCCATTCAGGAGAGAGAAAGCTCGCCCCATCTGCTCTGTTCTGGTGCGTTTGTTTTCTGGCTTTGAAGGTGAGAGACGTGAGAGAACTTCCTCAGGGGTCTCACTAATTTCCGAATCTGTTGTTGCTTTAGAGTCGACAGGTTTTTACATGTGATTTTATTTTGTTTTCGCCATTATTTTTATTTTCCCCCTCTCTTTTTGAAGCTTTTTCCTCTCTTGCATCCTGGATTCCTGTATAGACTAAAGCTACTTTCTCGTCTTCTTTGATCGTCTGAGACAGAGTCAACTCGTTTTTCACTTATCCTTCCTTTCCTGATTTTAAGATAAATTTGTAATTCTGGTAGTTTTCTTTCTTAAATGCTACGCTGGGTCTAGTAAATGATTTCATTAATGTTTTGGATTCGGATTTTTGATCATATCATCTGATTTGTAACGTTGCTGAATTTCTCAAACTTGTTTTTTCATGTGAGGTTTGCAGATCTAGTTTGCTATTGCTCATCCTGTACTTGTCTTTCTAATCGAAGCTGAGGCGGCTACGATGTCGTCTCTCAGTAGAGAATTGGTGTTCTTGATTTTACAGTTTCTGGAAGAGGAAAAGTTCAAAGAGACTGTTCACAAGTGGGGCTTTTGCCATTTAAGTTTGTTATCTGTTATTTACGATTATTTTTAATATTTATTTTTTTAACCACATTTATCACTGTTTTCCTAATTTCTTGTAATAATAGGCTTGAACAAGAGTCTGGGTTTTTCTTTAACATGAAATATTTTGAGGATGAAGTGCACAATGGCAATTGGGATGAAGTTGAAAGATATCTCTCTGGTTTCACAAAAGTTGATGATAATCGGTATTCAATGAAGATTTTTTTTGAGATCAGGAAGCAGAAATACCTTGAAGCATTAGATAAGTAAGCTTACAAGTCCGCTTAAGAGGCTTCGTTAGCAGTTAATGTTCGAAAATTAAACCTTAACTTGAACTATTTAAATTTTTTTAGGCACGATAGGTCCAAGGCTGTAGAAATATTGGTGAAGGATTTGAAAGTTTTTTCCACATTCAATGAAGACCTATTCAAGGAAATCACACAGCTCTTGACATTGGAGAATTTCAGGTATAGATATGCCCATATATACTTTGTTCCAGTTTAACTGTAAAACTTCTGTAGACACAGACCATGAATTTCTCATACTGCAGGGAAAATGAACAATTGTCAAAGTACGGCGATACAAAGTCTGCAAGGGCAATCATGTTGATTGAACTTAAAAAGCTGATTGAAGCAAATCCCTTATTCCGTGACAAATTGCAGTTTCCCAACCTCAAAAACTCAAGATTACGAACTCTCATTAATCAAAGGTAAATTACTCAAAAAGTACAAAAAATCCAACATGCCATATCACCCAATTTAGAAGTTGTGCACTGCCTGTGGAATATACATCCTGGCAACGAGATTGTTTCTGGTATCTTGTTTTCTACTGAATTAGCTCATCCTTCAATTTCAGAATTCTGTGAGCATTGTATACATGCAATATGTAGTCCAGCCATTGAACTCTTATTTAAATAGGATCTATCTCCTGTACAATGTAATGTAGTATTCAGTTGAGAAGTATGTTCTTCAATTCATCTGGGCGGTGTGTATTGGTGAGGAAGTGGGGCTACTGTTTATGCTTTTGCAAAGTATATCTTTTTCTTTGTCCTTTCTAACTTTCTAATCTTTTATGATTGCAGCTTGAATTGGCAGCATCAGCTCTGTAAGAATCCTCGGCCAAATCCAGATATTAAAACTCTTTTTGTGGATCACTCTTGTGGACAGCCAAACGGTGCACGGGCTCCATCACCTGCTAATAATCCGCTACTTGGATCCTTGCCAAAGGCTGGAGGGTTTCCTCCTCTAGGCGCACATGGGGTGGGCTACTAACCGATCATCTGCACTCCTTTGACTTTATAGGCATTGCTTAGTTCTTCTTTGTTTTCACTGTGATATTTACTTTGGTGCTGACCATTTTGTTGGGCTTCATTGGTGTATAGCCATTTCAACCTACCACAGCACCTATGCCAACACCCCTGGCAGGCTGGATGTCAAATCCTACCACTATAGCTCATCCCTCAGTTTCTGGAGGAGGAGCTATAGGTCTGGGCGCTACTTCAATCTCTGGTAAGTGGTAATGCATTGTTTTGCTTTCTGTTATCTCGCAGTCTTAACTTGTGGTGGTGCTTGATTATTGAATGCTTTTAATGTCTTTTTAAGCTGCTTTGAAGCAACCTAGGACGCCTCTAACTAACCCATCTGTTGACTACCCATCTGGAGATTCTGACCACGTATCTAAGAGACCAAGGCCAATGGGAATGCCAGATGAGGTAATTTGGTATCAGTTATTCTAGGCATTTATTACTGGATAAATCATTGTCCTCTTCCCTAGCAGGTGCCAAAATTATATGAATCTCATCTCTGTTCTGGAAATATTTGCTTATTTCCTTGAAACCAGAAGATGACTGAAATAATCTCAAGAATGATATTACTTTTTATTGATATTTTCAATTCATAATCTTCCATTTTATTTTACCAGAATCATAAGTTTAATTTATTGTAAAATTGCAATATCATTGCTTATATGTAGATTTAATACAAATTTTCTTGTTGAAATTAATTAATTATCACTTAATTACTTAACTTTATGATATTTTTGGATATTTCCTTTTTTATAATATATCTTATGACTTTATCAAATGCTCATAGAATTTTGTAGTTTAATGAATAAAATTTTCGTATTTTATTTCAGTCCAATATAATTTAACATTTGTTACATTATATTGTAGTTGTGAGCGTATGTTCGTTAGTGTAGCTTTATTTGCAGCTACGTTTTTGTTTCAAGAATATAATGCATATTTTTGGATTTCATCAGAGAGGATTTACATTTTTAAAACATATATGAGAACCCTGTGATATAATTTAAGTATCTCTAGAAGACTGAATTGCATATTTGCATTTATTATTTTTTCATATGAAAGTTCTGACCCCTTACATTTATACTATCAATGTTCAATCATTTTTGTGCAGGTGAATCTACCTGTTAATGTGTTGCCAGCTGCATTACCAGGTCATGGGCATGGCCAATCTTTCAATGCACCCGATGACTTACCAAAGACTGTTACTCGAACTCTGAATCTGGGTTCATCTCCAATGAGCATGGACTTTCATCCAGTTCAACAGAGTTTACTTCTTGGTCTGCTTCTATGCCAAGGCGTTTAGATAGTTTCATCGACATGCTTAATAGTTACATGTATTTGCTGCTCATATTGGCAATTGACTATAATTTTGCTTTTTATTTGTGAAATATGTCAGTTGGTACCAAAATGGGGGACATTTCATTGTGGGAAGTGGGATCTCGAGAGAGATTGGTTTCAAAGAACTTTAAAGTTTGGGATCTCAGTGCCTGTTCAATGCCACTTCAGGTTCTCTCTTCTTGTTCATGGATGTCCTTGATGTATACATGCACCAAATTACTAGATTGGTGATATTGCAATTTCTGAATTGAAAACTAATCATGATTTAATCAGGCTGCTCTTGTCAAAGATCCTACCGGCATTTCTGTCAATCGTGTAATTTGGAGTCCTGATGGTGCTTTATTTGGTAAGTTGAGAGTCTTTGGACACTTCAATGGATTTAATTTTGTGATTAATATGCACTTTCAAAAATTAACCAGATCCTTTGCTAATGTTTCTGTTTATTTAATTAACAGGAGTTGCTTACTCAAGGCATATTGTTCAGATATACTCATACCATGGTGGGGATGATGTGCGCCAACATCTGGAGGTATATTTTGGAGAATGTTTTCTCTCAGCTTGCTTTCTGTTTTATTGGTGCCCATTTGGTCTTTGATTATTCAATTGTGAGCCTCCTGTGTAGATTGATGCTCATCTTGGTGGAGCGAATGATCTTGCATTTTCCCACCCTAATAAGCAATTGTGTGTCATAACTTGTGGCGATGATAAGACCATTAAGGTGAGTTTTTCTTTGTCCAAAATGATTTTGGTTTTCTAAAATGGAGAAGTTGATAAATGTATATAACTGTATTTGAATTTAAGGTTTGGGATGCTGCTACTGGTGCAAACCAGTTTACTTTTGAAGGTCATGAGGCTCCAGTCTATTCTGTTTGCCCTCATTACAAAGAAAACATTCAGGTTGAAAATCAACTTTTGAACCTTTGCTGAGCATTTTAGTGGAGCTAATGTGATTACTTTAACTATCCCATTTTTCTCAGCTGGTTTACTTTCGTGATGCTCTATGTTTTGTTGGTGTAGTTTATATTTTCAACTGCATTAGATGGAAAAATAAAAGCATGGTTGTATGACAATTTGGGGTCTCGTGTTGACTATGATGCTCCTGGTCGTTGGTGCACAACCATGGCTTACAGTGCTGATGGTACAAGGTATGGATTCTAAACCATGGCTACTTATCTTTTGCTGTTTTTTGCTTCGCAGTTAAATTATAACGTCAGTTTCATACTTGTGTAAAAAGTGCTTCTGGTTAATGTATATTCTAGGCTCTTTTCATGTGGGACAAGCAAAGAAGGGGAATCCTCAATTGTTGAATGGAATGAAAGTGAAGGAGCTGTCAAAAGGACATATCAAGGATTTCGTAAAAGATCATCGGGTGTTGTGCAATTTGATACAACAAAAAATCGTTTTTTAGCTGCTGGTGATGATTCCTCCATTAAATTCTGGGATATGGACAATGTTCAACTTTTGACAACTATTGATGCTGATGGAGGTCTACCTGTAGGTTCCTTCTGTTTTTGGAAATTGGAAAATTGCTCTCTGGAGATAGTAGTAAATTAAATTGCTGTTACCTTCTTGATTTCTAGGGAAACCCACGTATCCGTTTCAACAAGGATGGGACCCTCCTAGCTGTTTCTGCAAATGATAACGGGATTAAAATTTTAGCCAATGCAGATGGAATAAGACTGTTACGAACATTAGAGAATTCTGCGTTTGAGGCATCAAGAACATCTGAAGCCATAAAGGTAAACTTGTAGATATCAAGGTTTCCTTCTTCTCTTACATATTAAACCTAGATTAACATACAATGTTCTGTGGCAGCCCTCATTGAATCCAATTTCAGCTGCTGCTGCAAGTAGTGCTGCACTTGCAGAGAGGGGCTCATCTGTAGTAGCTATTGCAGGAATGGTGTGTCAATATTGTCCTCATATCAATTGGATTAGTATCTAATTTTTGCTTTATATTAATGCTAAGCTGCAACTGGTTTCTTTTTTTTTTTTTGGGGGGGGGCTCATTAATAAATTATTTTCTACTCCTTTCCCAACGACAAAATGATGATCCTTTTAATTTATCATATAGTTGTTGTTAATAACTACTAGTGAATCTTGTTTCACCAGAATGGGGATGCCCGGAATATGGGTGATGTTAAACCTAGAATAGCCGAAGAATCCAATGACAAGTCAAAGATGTGGAAGCTCACTGAAATCAATGAACCCTCTCAGTGTAGATCCTTGAAGCTACCTGAGAATCTGAGAGTAACCAAGGTATGTTAGGTGCTTAGAATTTGTATGCAGTGTTGGACCTTAAAAATTTTAATTCAATCAATTAACTTTCACAATAGCATTTCAAGTATCAATCTTACAAAAAGTTTTCTTTTCCTGCCTTAAAAATGCTAGCCTGTCAAATAGAAACTTTTAAAGGCAAACAAGACTCCACTATGTTATTTGATTTACTGCTTAAGACAGCATAAAGTTTGGCATTAGTGCACGACAAAAGAAACCAAAAAAATCCGATTACATGCTACCTTTCCTGGTCAGTTTTGTTCTTATTTGTTATAGATAGACATACACACAAGTATATGTATACTATTCTAACTTCACCAATTGGATACTGTGTCAATCCTTCCTTGAACTTCCTCCATCTATTGTTTCTTAGCCCTCTTCAAAAATCAAATTGTTCTGATTCTCTTGCTGCAACAGATTTCAAGGTTGATATATACAAATTCTGGTAATGCAATACTGGCATTATCTTCAGATGCAATTCATCTGCTCTGGAAATGGCAGCGAAGTGACCGACATTCTTCTGGCAAGGTGAGAACGTGTGAAGTTACTTCTATCAGAATTTCCTTTACTCAAAATTTGGAATAACAGTGATATTATTTCTGCATTTTGGTCCTTCCTGTAGGCCACTGCCAGTGTCTCACCACAATTGTGGCAACCTTCTAGTGGCATCCTGATGACCAATGACATTTCTGACAGCAATCCTGAGGATGCTGTGCCTTGTTTTGCTCTCTCCAAAAATGATTCTTATGTGATGTCAGCATCAGGAGGGAAGATTTCTCTGTTCAATATGATGACTTTCAAGGTGACTTATGGCCCCTATTTGCTTATGAATTTTATTTGTGATGAAATTAACCAACCTTAATCTTGGCCATGCAGACAATGACAACTTTCATGCCTCCACCACCTGCAGCAACCTTTCTTGCTTTCCACCCTCAGGATAACAATATTATAGCTATTGGGATGGCTGATTCCACAATTCAGATATATAATGTCCGCGTGGATGAGGTAGGAATGCTGTCTGTTTAGTGTTTGCTTTCTCAAGTATGGTTTACGATACAAGATTTTTGATGTTTATACTGAGTTCTTTGTGCAGGTTAAAGTTAAACTTAAAGGTCACACCAAAAGAATAACCGGCCTTGCTTTCTCCCATGCATTGAATGTGTTAGTTTCATCTGGGGCAGATGCTCAGGTTATTGTTATTGTTTTATTTTTTTGGTTGATCCTTCTTCCAAATCATGCTTCTCTATGATTGAATTGGCATCTGCTGAGTTCACAAAAAAAGTTATTTGATGGAACTTCTATTACTGTGTTGTCTTTAACTGAGCTTTCATGAAGCATTAATCTCTTTTCAGCAAGCCATGAAATCTGTCCTCACAAGTTCTTTTTAATTGTTCAGCTTTGTGTGTGGAATACTGATGGATGGGAAAAGCAGAAGAGTAGATTATTGCAGATTCCTGCAGGTAGGACCCCAACGGCACAGGCAGAAACCCGTGTACAGTTTCACCAGGATCAGATACACTTCTTGGTTGTACATGAAACTCAGCTTGCCATATATGAAACAACAAAGCTGGAATGTCTAAAGCAGGTAATTTTAACAAGTTCAATGTTTTATGTTTGTTTGATCATTTCCTCTCCCTTAATCTGATATAAAGACCCTGAACTGCAGTGGTTTCCAAGAGAGTCTACTGCACCTATATCAGCTGCAACTTTCTCATGTGATAGCCAGCTTATATATGCCAGCTTTTTAGATGCAACTGTTTATGTCTTCAATGCATCAAATCTCAGATTATGTTGTCGTATCAATCCTCCTTCTTATCTTCCTGCCAGTGTCAGGTAATGCCATCTTTTACCAGTCAGTTCTTCTAACTAGGCATGATACCTGTATCAGGATGTCAATTGTGAATTATCTCCATTTCTGTTTTTAAAAAGGTAATGGACTTGTTCCAAGAATTACCGGATAGATATGATAATTTCATCTGAAGTCTGTCAAAACCCCAAGCCGTTAGTCCTGAACCTCTATATCAGTTCCTTTTGGGGTTTAGCCGGGCACACGTGTTTCTTTGGCACGAATATCGTTTGGACGATTTAAAGCTCACAAATTTTCACATTGGAGGAATTTAAATTCCCCCTTTATGCTTTAAGGTAATATACATGCAGAAACTGCTGCCTGTATCTGTAGGCAATAAGGTGAATGCGCCAGCGATGGAAATCTATAAAGACCTACTTTAGGCGGAGGACATTATAAAACTTTATCAATGTTACCATTAGGAACTAATATTTATTAACTTTTGTTTTTACTTCGAACAACATTGTTTAGCAGCTTAATTATTTCAGTTAATATTAGGATTTAATTTATCTTTTGTTTTAAAATTCTGAAAATAGCCTCTCTGCTTACGAGGGTAAAGGCTACTCACATGTTAAGTTCATGGGTTCCGTATCGAGCCCATAGCAGTTGTATTAGAGTTTACTCCACTTTTAATTCGATAATATAGTTTTTGCATCACTAATGGGGGTGGAGTCTAATAAAAGAGATTAGTCTCTCATAACATGGTCATTGGGAGAAATATCCACATTTAATGCCAAACAGAGCTTAAAATAGGATTACCTTTTATAGGAGAATACTTATGATTAGTAAAAGAAAAAATATAGTTTTTGCATGCAACCACCCCACCCAAAAAAAAAAACAAAAAAAAAATTTATTCTTCATCTTTCGCCTCTCTTCCCCTCTCTCTACATCCTTGCAAGTTCCTACTGTCCTACTCTGCCACGCTCTATTTGTGTCGAACGTGAAAGGGTGTTAATCCAGAGTGAATATAACCATTTTTTGATCCATGTTTTATGAAGTTCTTATTGTTGACCTATGCAGCAGTTCCAATGTACAACCGCTTGTGGTGGCAGCACATCCACAAGAACCAAATCAGTTTGCTTTAGGATTGTCAGATGGCGGAGTTCATGTGTTTGAACCCCTTGAGTCTGAAGGCAAGTGGGGTGTGCCTCCTCCCATTGAGAATGGATCAACGAGTAATAATGCAGTAGCTACTTCAGTAATAGGAGTTTCTTCAGAACAAGCCCAGAAATAACTCTGCGTGAGCCTTGAGACAAGTTTCTTTTACATACTTGGCTTGCTGGCTCTATTCCAACAACTAGGCATATTCACCTTAGTTTATATGCAAACTAATCCGACCACTCTCTTCAGAAGATCGACTGCATTCTCTGGGTTGTTCATAATCACATTACGATGCATTTCAAGCGGAATCATACTGCAGATTGGGTAAATTCTTTTGGCTATTTTCAAGCTTCTGGCCTATATAGATCCTAAATTCTTTGCCTCATGCAGTCTGCAAGTAAGTTGCCAAGTTATTCTCCTCTCATTGTCATTTATGACTATAGTATTGTATTTTATAATTATATTGTGCAGTTTGTAATTTTATGACATTTAATGTACTGAAGAATGAGTAGTAACAAAGATGTTGGATTTTGACAAAGTTGGTAGAGGATTCGTCTTAGGTCAGCTGCAAGTCATTTGATTTAGGAGACTCATTAAATAGCTTAGTTACTCAAAGCTTCATTGTTGTATTTACCTGTTATGTCCTATATATAAAAATGCTGATTACTGGTGCTATTTAACCCCCCCCCCTTCTCATTTTATTATAAACTAATAATAGTAATACTCCTTTTTTTTTTTTGATACAATAATAGTAATACTCCTGATACCAAAGCCCGAGGTACAAAAAACAATACTACCTTGTGCCTTCCTTTTTTGGTTGTTGGTCAGTAATCAGCGACTTTCTTGTTGCTGCTACTCTAAGGTTTGGTGTGAGGAGTCGGAGGTTGGACATAAACGCACACACTCAGCTGCTTTCAGCTAAGTGTACTTTGTCATTCTAAAGTGCTAATGGTTCATTGCTATCACTTGCTACCTCTGTTACTTAATATAAGGTCTGACACTTAATATAAGGTATATTGATTTTTTTTTTTTTGGAGAGATGAAGAAAATAAATTAACTAATCTATTTATCAATTTTTAAAAATAATTTATTTGATTTATAAAATAACGGTACATATAAATAGTTTGGAATATATATTGTAAGTAAATGATTTATTTGAATTCTTTTATTATTGCAAAATGTCAATTGATTCATATGTTAAGAAGGTAGAATAAACACTTTTATGAACCCAAGAAAAAATGTAAGCACTTTTCCAAAAGTTCTATTCTTTCAATTTAATTTATAAGGTATTTTTCAGAATTTAGGAAACGCCTCTAAAAGTGTATTAGAATTACTTGGATCCCGTTATAGAAAAATTATTAATATTAATTAAAGGATAGAATTGAAAAATATTTGGGATCTTAAAGATGTACTTTTTGGGGTGTGCATAAGATAAAAATGTTTTTGAGTTTGTTTGGAATAAGGTAAGTAGATCTCAAAAGTCAATTGGAAATCAAAAAAAAAAAAAAAGGGTTAAAGCATACATTTAATCATTTGAGTTTACATCAATTTTTAATCTGATTTCTTAAATTTAAAAAGTGTATTTTTAATCCTTTAATGTAAACACTGTTAGTTTTACTTAACGAAAAATGTTAATTTAATCAAAGGAAAATTCCAACAAAAGACATTTGAATTAGTTAAATTCTAATTTGGATTGTTGAATTTAACAAATCCTTAATTAGGTTATCTAACACGATAAAGGATTTAAAAATTGAATCAAATTACATTTATACCCCTTAATTATTAAAAAATCAAATATTTAAATATTTATAATGTTTTATTTTGATGGAACGAGAAATTTATCTTTTTCCTCAAAAAAAATTAAGAAGTGCACTTGAGGAAAATGACAAATTTCTACTTCCATAAAAAATAAAGCATTATAAATCTCTGAATATTACATTAATTAAAATTTACGATCACACCAAAATGAGAAAAAATAAGAGAAAAGTAAAAAATAGTCTATATTGTGTATATATCTTATCTAATTTATTTTTTAATTTTTTGAGTTGATATTTAATAATCATTACTATTTAGATTGATTAAGAACATTTTAAATTTAAAATTTTTAAAATGATATTTTTTAAGTGACAATTATAAAATCATTTTTTCCACAATTTTTTTTAACGCCTTGTAAATAACAAAATTGATTTTTTTTTTAATTTTCAAACATGTATGTCGATGAGTTGCAAGATGTAGTATTTAAATTTTTATCTTGTGATGGCCATTAATATAAGGATTCTTTATTATATATTTTAAGTTACTATTTCCCTCTTGTTAGGCTTAATATTCTAGATAATAAGTTGTTTATATTTT
>QFDD01005029.1:0-14807 GCA_006871305.1 Vachellia collinsii | reverse complement strand
CTTTGAGTCACTGATGATGGCATTAGGGAGCTCAAGCGTGAATTGCATGCTATGATGACCAGCGGTCCCCACCGATTGTCAACTCAAACTTTCAGGGTGATTGATTAGGGCTTATTTGGCAATCACTTAAAAAGTACTTTTACGTAAGTTGAGACAAAACTTCTCTCACATACTTACCTCGGATTGCGTAAAATCACTTAAAAAAGCTATTCCCAAACATACCCATGTTGCATTGAGCAACATTCCTCATTACTCAATCTCCGTTTTTTTTTCTTTCTCTTTTTCGATTACAAGGAGGCATAGAGGCTTGGGTGGGAGTGATCAAAAGAACAAGCCAAATATAAAGGTCTGTCAAAATTCCGAGACAATTGGGTTCATAAGGTGCATCCCATGACTCCATGAGCCAAAACTCTCGAGACCCCTTGTATCGGTAGGGAAAAACGATTTTCTCCCATGCACACGTGCGCATGCAGGCATACATTCATACAGATATAGACACACACGACTAGGCAAATTAAACAGCGTTAGCCATCATAAATTAATTGACAGAAAGCTTCAATATCACCATGTGCGTACTGCATTTTTAACCAATCATGATGATCAGAATTCAGAAATGAACCGAAACTCCAACTGGTTCCGGAAACTGAAACATCACGAGGTCAAAGAAGAGGCATATGCAATTCCCAAACGGACAAAGTATATTTACATGTAAATAAATAGGAAAACACCACAAGGAACCATACATTAGTAGTGGGGCTGGCAACTGGCAGACCATTTTTCACATTTACCATGGATATGTAACGCAACTAAGTGTGTAACGCATCAATATATACAAGGGGAAAGAATGAAACACGGGCTTCAATTTCAATTTGAGAAGCATAAACTACTACTCCAATGCATTAAGCAGCATCAGTTCAACATGCTTTGCCACAAAGGATTCCACAAGCGGGTTAACGAAATGAGGCGCTTCATCCTTCATGCAATCATTTAATAATCAATGACAACGTAACCAAAAACACAATAAATTCATAAAGAATTTAAAAGAAAACGGGGATTTTGTAGATGAAAAGGGTCCTTCATGTACTAAATACATGAAGCAATGAGACCATTACTGTTGAAAAACCATCAGGGAGGGGAAGAAAATTCATGAGTCTAATGAAGAAACAAAATCAGAATTCTTCACACAAACATGTAGAATGAGCATGAACATGACACCCTTGTAACACACACACACAGAACCTGGGGGCAGTGGCCAACATTTGGAAGGACAACGAAGTCTTCTACAGAATCAAAATCCTGAAAGTTTCTTCCAATCTCAATCGGTTCCCATGGATCCTTGTCACCCCATGCTATCAAAACTGGACACTGAAAAAAAAAAACCGAGAGAAATTTAAATAAAACATCTCATTTTAGCTTTCTAACTTGTGTTCACTTGTTTGACTCCCCACAAAACACATGTCCAGGATTTTTTTATTTGTGCATATTGCCCGAAGAGGAGGCTTACTTTCACTTGGGGTAGTAGTTCCTCAGGAAGAGGGCCACCTGAATAACAAATAAACTCAAGAAATACTTCTGCTGCTCCAGGTTGCAACCCTGGATTAAGGATGATTTGCACAAGTTCATCTGTCACCTTGGAGGTATCGTGGTAGCACTAGAAAAGATTTGAAGGCAACAATTATCATCACAGCGGAGAGCATTCACTACAAAATGTGCATTCAGATGGAATCATTAGATAATGACAGAGTAGTACCTGGCAAAGAATGCTCCTCACAGATTCTTTAGTTGCAACAGCATTGAAAAACAACTTGCCAACAGCAGTATCCCTGTAAAGTCAGGAATGAAATAGTAAACCTTCCCCTGGAAAATTTGCACCTGAAAGTTAACATGAAGAATCTTGCATTTCATTTGTACCTAAGCAATCTCTGGAATGTTTTAATGAAAGGTCTTCCATACCAAGGCTGCTTCTTGATATGAAGCATACGCAGAGATAAATTAAGAAGGATAATGCCCTTGCAGATTTGTGGCTCCATTACTGCTGCCTGAAGACCAACCACACCTGCAGAAAAGTAAGGAACAAATCTGCAATAATCGTGTAGAAAATGAAATCCCAAGTATTGTGTATGACTCGTGTGGTACAGAGAGATAGCCACTTCACAATAAGTTTAGGAAAGAAAAAGACAATTGATTGCACAACAGAATATTCCGTCAATCAACTCATAATCACTCAATGCTCTAGTGCTTATCAGTCAATATTTTTCTTTTACATGTAATCAACAAGCCTAGTCCTCAGAATGGAGCTAACAATCTCGTGCCCAGCTTGCAGACATTTGAGGGAAAAGATCTTCTTCTAAGATTCTTAGCTAGGACATCAGCAATGAGTCCTTCAAAATGCTTATTTCAAAAGTATATTTGAATAGTATTCTATCTAACTCCTCGTCAGTGAAGTTTTAGTTTACTTCAAAATGTTTTGCTTGATTTAGCAGGACTTGGTTGAGATCTTGAAGGATGTTCTCATAACCTTGAGGACATCAATTAAAAGAAATCTCTACATTGAGTCTCGCTTAAATGACTCCCTCTAGCATATTGCACTGCCCACTCGCATGACATTCATTCAGCTTAATGCAGATTGCAAAGTACAGTTGGATAAATTCTAGGATTCCAAAATAACACGGTAATAATCACATCAATCAGTGGATTCTTTTTATTTAAGTTTTGTATTGTAGATTAATCAATCATAGCTATTGATACTTTTATATAATTTTCAAGTGGCAGGTGCAAACAGAGAGGTAAAATGAATCAATGCAACAAAAAATAAATGAAAAAGAATAGTTGTTAAATCCTGTTGGTAAACATCATGAAAAATAAACCAGAGTTTCAAAAGTATTCACCTCCAATGGAATTGCATACAAAGAATGCTTCACCTTTAACAACATCAACACAAAATTCATTTAATTGGGCAGCCCATGTCTCAAAAGTATAAAATGAGTCATCTCTAATTTGACGAGGATTTGGTTTATCTGAATATCCATAACCAATAAGATCAATAGAGTAAACCCGGTGAGATTTTGCAAGAACTGGAATATTTTTCCTCCAGTGGTCACTGCAACAATGTGTATTCTCAGTTACTCCAAGAAAAAAAATAAGCATGGAACAAACAACAATCCTTATACCCGCAGAGAATTAAGGAAAATGTTATCATATTCATGTTTCATAAGTATGTTATGTTATCATATTCATATTTCATAATTATGTTTAATTGTATGATGGGAAGATGCATGTACTACAGAGCTATGCGAAGTATTTAATATTTTATAGAAAAAGAGCACTATTAACTCAACATATGTGACTGTATCGAGCAGAAATTGCTAAAAACTGTTGTATCTATGAACAATTGATCGCATTTACTGTCTTGATTCCCAGCCGTAGTTACAAACTGACATAGCCAAAAGAGCAGAGACCTTACCATTTCATATTTCACTACTTCACGATTAACTTAACCCTGCACCTCATTTCTAATTTCCATAAACTTCATAAACAACTTTAGTAATTCACTTCCATTCTAGTGGAAACTTAAAATCGCATATGAATAAACCAGTTTTCTTACGAAGCTTCTACATAAACAAGCACAATCAGGAACCTAGTTTGATTTCGTAGCATAACCAATATAAGCATCAATAATTTCTAAATAGAAATTCTTTCAAGCAATTCTTCCATTAATACCTATAGCATTTAGTTGTCTGCTAATGAGAAGCAAAGTATGAGCAATGTGGACCTGTTTGCTCCAAAACCATGCACTAGGACCAATGAGGGGCCGTTGTTTCCAGAATGTTGATAGCGAACAGAGTAACCCCTCCAGTTCCAAACGCTTCGAGCCAGAAAAATTAAGCATAAGAGTATATTGAGTAAAACAAAGTAATCAAACTCCAGTGACCGGCGCAAAACAAGCAAGAGGGCGGAATGGATAAAAATAACAAAGTACTCGTGCTAACATATCATGATGAAATGATCTTAAAGCAGGAAGCAGACACCTATTCGGCTATTCCATTGGCCTCACAACAAATGTGTTTAAAAAAAAAAAAAAACAGAGAGAGAGCTCATATTTCGGCAACCTGATAACAAGACCACAATTTTGTTACCAGACTTTAAACAACATGGCCGAAACAAAAATGATGAAACAAAATGAAGTGAAATGCGAAAGCTGGAAACGAGAAATAATCAAATAACACCTCGAATGCTTCTTCGCAGCTCAAGTAAATTTGACAAGTAAACTCCACATTTCTGAGGCAACAGAAGGATAAAAAAGGAGCTGGTTTTCTAAGCCAATAGTTACTTGTAAACTAAAAAAGAAACCCATGGTAAACAAAACTTTAGGCGAATCAATTGAAACCTGGTTAAAACAACTACCGGGTTTGAACCTCGAGCTGTGAGTCTTTAAAATCCAAAGGTATTTCAGAAGCGGGAACGGCCTTCTGCTCAATTTGACCATGCAGACCAGAAAATCCGACAATCCCAATTGATTTGCAGGGTTTAAATCTCATGAGTCGACGTTGAGTTATTGATTTGGGTATATGGCTTTTGAGGTTAATGCAGACTGACGAAGCGGTCCCCTCTTTTCTCTGAAACGAGGAGCGAGAAAAATCAATCTGTGAAACGGGCGTTGCCTGGAGAGCTGTGCGCGCCATGGTTCGATAAGAGAGAGCGTCCAAACTCCGAGGTGAAAAATAATGGTGCGAGTTCCTCTGCTGGCGCTCGAGCTCAGTACCGCAGTCAAAACATGGGACGGGAGCTGAATCCAAGAGCTAGAGGTTTCTGGCGAGCCACGTAGCTCACTCACAAAAATGTTATCATACGAACCAGTTCTGATTCCGAGGCAGCAATATGTATGGCTCAACTCAACTGCCTCTAAAATCTCCTGGGGGAAAAAACCAGTGCCTCCAAATTCTAAAATCCCAATCAATAGGGAGTAAATATTCATGGAAAAAATCAAACACCCTCCCTCTATTCTAAAATAATAATTGTCGGTATTTTGGGGTCATTTACATAAATTAAAAAGGCTAACGAACAGATGAAATATTTAACAAAATATCCTTATTTATTATAACGTGTCTTACAATAAATTATTTGTGCAAAAAAAAAAAATGCCTTGTTGGGGAAAAAACAAAAATTAGACTGCAGTGGCATGTGCAGCCTGTGAGTGTGAGCTATGCATACGTTAATCCTGTCCTATGTTTTATTGAGAGTCAAATAAAATGGGATCTAACATTGGGAGGGAAGATTTAATGAAGGAGTGCATGTGGCCGCATAACTTTAATCTGGAACACGGACTTGGCTGACTCAACAGCTCGTTAAATATATATATATATATATATGATCATGAAGAAGACTGCCCTCCGCAAGGCTCTAGTTCTATCAATCAACTTTAATTATTTCGTGAGTAATTGGATGTGTGTGTGTGTGTGTGTGTGTGTGAAGATCTTTGGGGTTGGATAACTGGGTCATGAGTGAAATAGATGATTGTTGTTATTTAGAGAGGAATGGGAGCCAGGAGTGATGAATTATCTGAAACACGCATGGGTAACGTTGTGTTATATAGAATGGAGCAAAAGAGGAAAGAGAGAAGGGGAGATACGTAGGAAGAAATGAGAATGGTGAAAGTAACAGATAATTGATTAATTAGTTGTGGGGCGTAAAGTGATGGAAGAGGCAATAACCTTAACGTGGTAGGACACAAGTCGTTTTGATGGCTTGGATCGATAGATCTGACCTGCTGCTACCTACGTAAGTAAATATGCATCAAATGAATCATGTACACTCCCGGCCGTAATGCCAAGTGGCCCCATGATAGACGATATATACGTTCGAGTGTGTGTGTGTGTGTGGTCAGCGATTTATGTATGGGAAGCATGGGAGGAGAAGTGCGCGTGCGGATTAATTAATGTATGAATCCGGATGGAGAGGGGCGTGTTGACCAGAATATAATGAAGAGGAGCTCTAAGCGGGGGGGCGCAGGAGAAAGGTTGGTGCGGGGAGAGAGATATATAGGGTGGACTTGAAGAACGTTTGGTTGGTTCATGGATCTAACGGTCAAACTGCCGCCCCTTCCCTTATAAACTCCCTCTTTCCAATAACCTGTCATTGCACAAGCACACATCGATCTGTGAAATCATACACACACACACCCTCTGCGTCCATATTGTACATTGGCACACATTCATCAACAAGGCCGAAGAAGATGCGGAGAGGGGTAGCGTGCGTCTTCCATGGGCCTCCCCCTTATCATCAGGTGTGTTCCCCCCCCCCCCACGAAACTCCATATCCATCCCTCTCCTGTCTAATTTCCTCTCATCTAGCTGGCTTTGTATGTATATGTATGCATGAACATGGAAACATGATTGCCTCTTTAAAGTTTCTACGATCGTGATGGCGCATCCCGAGTATATATCTTCATGACGACGAGTGAGTGTGCATTATGGCCGGGGATTCTGGCTCAGAGTTGAATATATATAGCAGCAGTGGGGTTAATAATTCATTAATGCAGAATGCACACACTATTGATCCATTTGGAAGAGAATGCGGGGAGTGATTTTGAATGATGCGTGCGTGTGATCTGAGTTGATCAGTGATGGATGGGTGTGTTTGATGAAACGAGAAGATATAGATTACCATCTGCACAACTGTACTCCTCCTGCAATGTCCGCATCGCTCCCTAGATCCGCCCTTTCCCTCATGATGCCCTAGAATATATATAGTATGCTACCATTTTAATTATATATTTATATACGCATTAATGGTAGAATACAGGAAATATATATGGAAGGATGGTTTTTTTCTTTTTGGCGCCCCCCCCCCGGGGGGGGGGGGAGCCAGCGATCGGAGGAGACCGGTAGTTTTATTGGGGAGATGATAGGTTGCGATCACTTTAGGGCCATTCATTCATTCATTCATTCACATCACACATGGCCCAATAAGTCAAAGCTTCCTTCTCTGACTGTTAGCTTTGCTGACCACCAACCACTTCTCTCTCTCTTAATGATTAAATACTCTTAATTATTATCTCTTCCTTTCTGAATCATGTGATGATCGATTCCCCATCACCAGCGTCTTGCTTCATAATGGGAGAAGGCCCTGTCCTCTCTTGGCTGGACCTACTAACGTCCAAGCCCATTCCATCCCCTCCAAGGCTGTGTTCGGTACCATAGAGAAAATCATAGCCACTGTTATAACCCAACCCATATCACACCCACAATAACAACAGTGGACGCACTATTCAAAATAGTCTCATTATAATATTTCGCGTGATTAGGAAAAAGACAACAGTTTCTAACTTCCCTTCCCACTTCTCTCAAGCAAGCACGCTTAACCCCCCCCCCTCTTCCCCTGCAAAAAATCCAACCGAACACGGCCTTCATTATTTGATTGTTCTGCCGTTTTCTGCGCAAATTAAATTCGCCCTAGTTTAGCCTTTTTGAACAGATAAATACATTTTCTTTACATATTAGCTTCAGGATCAATAATGTGCAACAATTTCGGCTCATCTTCATGATTAAGAATATTGGCGTGGGCTTTAATTAAAACTTAAAAGCCAGCTTGTAACTTAGGCTAATTATTTAAGAATAATCTTATCTCGATCCCAAGCCTTTTTCCTCCCCGCCATGCCATGAGACACAAACATGTTGGAGGACTGCTGCTCTTGCATATATATATGAAGTTTGGCTATTAATTATTTCAGTTAATTGCTTACCATATCAATATCTATCTGTGTGAAGTCCCACCTAGATAGTTATAATGTAAACATTGATACCTAATCTTTCCGTCATTCCTCTGAGACATACACTTTCTTCAAGCACCAACATAAACTCATTATCTCACCATTCTGAAATTCAATTTCATTTTTCTACTTTTTTCCTCAGCAAATGTATTTAACTCTCTTTGGCTATTTTTTCGATGGAATGTTTTGAGTGAAAGTGATTTAGCAGTGTTCATATAGTCTCAACCAATGGAGAAGTGTATTGGTATCGAAAAAATAGGCCACGAGTTACAACATCAATAATACAATGGCTTCTTTCAAAAACTAAATAACAGACCTTAAATTTTTATCAAACCTTCGAATCATATTGACATATACAGCTGGATATGTACCACTACTACCTCCCTAGCTAGCAGCATCTTTATTCGGAGAATGGAAAAGGATACATCCGAACCCCAACTTCTCCCGCCAAATGTTTATATGGTTTCATTTACATATATATATTAATTAAAGTTGTTTTTTTTTTTTTTTTGTGTCTGACCATTTGTGATATTATAGATTTCTAATAGTTCCACCAGTTAACTTTCTTTACCTCTAATCGCCAGATGCTAACTGATAATACACGTCACACACACACACATGTATATATACACATACGTAAATCGTGTATATAAATACCTGATCGACCATAAGCAAGAGAGGAGGAATTATTGAATCTAACATTATGGCATGGTACATACATGCAGGATTTTACGAGTGATCGACTCTGCAAGCAAGCAATGAGCATTGGAGATCGAAATCTCATGCAATTTCATATATATATGTGCGCGCGCGCGCGTGTATATATATATATATATATATTCATGCCCCATAGTAAGGTATGTTCGCAAATCTCTTCTACTCGAATCTGCAGATCATCTTGTCCGTTGCCTTTTCTATTCTTCAACAGCCAAGAGTCCCACAATAATAGCTCTTACCGGGACTAACCATGATGGGTTGATTCTTCGTGGAATATATATAATTGGTTTCCTGTGTAGCTCACGACTTCATTACATACATGTGAAAAGCGGGTTCTACCAAAACTATTAAGCTACTTCAAAACACCAGCTTTGTATTTCATTTTCATACTGGAAAATTATAATTAACAGTGTGCGTGCGCGCGAGAGAGAGAGAGAGACCAAATCGATCGTAGAAAATTAATTTAATACTTCCACACTAGAATATCCCTTTTATGTGATTAATGCATGTGGCCTTAGATATTATCATTTGTTTGAGATCTTTCTTATGGTTAAAATTATAATCACTTTACCATGTAAGATTGTCCATAGAAATATTTAAGTTGGAAAAAGGTTTCCTGCCGATTATCCAAGTCTTGTGCACTTGGATATACGTTAATATATAACAGCTCCACAATTTAATAAGAAATAATCACATATATATATATATATTCAAATCAAGCATCTAGCTAGCTAGCCACTAATTTTTTTTCCCAAAAACTCTTAACAGCATTGATGTGATTGCATGCATGCTACATCTTTCATTATAGACTCTGAAATTGTCCTTTTAGGAAAAAAAATTTCTGGATGTATTCACTGCATCATTGCCCTATATATGCTTTAACCATGTCAATGTAACTGAATCAATCCTTAACTGATGAGAAAGACTTTTTTCGGATCTGTGTTTTTCCATTGACTTCAACTTCGCGTAAAAAGAGTTCTATTCCAAAAAGCTAACCTTTAAAAAGGGATCAAACCTTATTAGAAACCACACAACTACGTGCGCATCGATCCGCGCACACATTTTGGTTTGGTCCTTACAAATAAAAACACCTTGGAAGGCCTTTTGGCACTCATGCATGTTACATATTGAGATGACAAAATGATTTATATTACCTATCATATGGAGAGTTGAATGGTTGTAGTTCGATGGACATAAATCTATGATTCGCAATATATAGTTATATACTATCAGGTGATCAGACATGATATATGCTAACTAATTTACATTCTTGCATATATACATGATAATTAAGATCGATGACTGGGTTTATCAATATCATGCATATGTTGGTGTTTAATTAATTATCTGTGCACACTTTTTTATGCATGATTGAAAGCATATGTAGAGTATATATATCATACTTATGCTTTGTTAATGGGTAACATATAACAAATGTATAGGCGTCTAATGTAGTCAAATTGAATTATTCGTTTTATTACAATGTCGTTTATCTTCAAGTTTCCTTAGTAAAACACATACATAAAGACCGGGATGAATGAGACTCCAGTATTATTAACTCTTAATTATTAAATCGACATTTTTTGCTCTCTCTTTGACTACTCATTTTTACTGTGGACATTTTTTGCTCTCTCTTTGACTACTCATTTTTACAGGGTAAAAATAAACTAAAAGTTTTTATGTATAGATACTAGACATAAGAAAATTATTCATAAGCCATTTTGGATTATGAAATTTTAAAACAAGGCAATTTCGCCCCCCATCCCATTAAGCATGTTAATTTTGACTAACATGTATGTATGGTAGGCCACCTCATCATCCTACATTGACAATCCTCCACCTGTCTCTTCCCTCTCTCTCTCTCTCTCTCTCTCTTCCATTTCTTTCCTATGACCCTTTCTTTCCTAGAAACATTTACTTTGTTGCCGACGGAAGCTTCCCAGAAAAGATGAGGGTTGCTGATGTTGTGGTGGTGCCAAAGCTGTAGAAGCTCAAGGTGCTTTGTGAGAGGTTCCGATAGTGGCAGGGAATCGATGAGAAGGGTAGGAGGAGAAAAGTACGGAGGATGAGAGTCGATAAGAAGGGCAGAGAGTCGAGGATAAGGGCACAACGAGGTTCCTCCGGCGGCATTGCCCTTCGTGCTCTCACCGGTTAGTCATCTTCTTCAGCGTCGACAATGAAAATAAATATGGGTTTAGAACCATTGCTCTTATCGACTCTGACATCAATCACAATCCTATTTACCATCACTCTCGACCGCTTAGATTTGTTTGTCTCGTAGCCTCTCTGCTTTTGCAGCCGTTTATCCTTTCAATCAAAATCCCACCTTAAATTCTTTCCCATCAACGAAAACTCTAATAAAAAAAAATATGTTAGCATCTGGGTTCTTCAAATCGAAGCTTCTCAAGCCACTTGAAACTATGCTAAGAGCTGCAACTCTAGCTCCTCATGATGCAATTTTGAAATTGTCCTCTTCTTTCTTAGCGATCATTGAACGTTCGTGGGTATGCATGGATCTTCAAAACATTGTCTGATTTTTAGTTCATAGCAAGGGAGTGGTTTCTTCTTTTCTTTCATTTTAGTTGGCGCTTCACAATCACATTTTTTTTTTTAAATCTAGAAGAAGAAAAGAAGGTTGATTTCTTTTTGGAATCGGTTACTTTTCACCTTGCATCCATGTTTTAGTTTGATTTTCATGTTTTCGTATGGTTTTAGTTTGATTTATATGTATTGTTTTCTTGAAAAAATCATGCTTGTTGGTGATAATTAAGAACAGTTGTTAGAAGGAATTTGAGAGATATAGATTGGAGAAGTTGAGATGGTATGAATAATATGTGGCGCAGTATACTACAGGGCAGAGTCACCTTATCATATATTATTTAATAAACAGTTGACTGTTTGATTTTATTAATAGAAGGATAAAATTGCCCCATTTTTTAACCTTCTGAATCTAAAATGTCTCTCCGACAACTTCCGGGTGTCCGTAGAAAAAGTTTACGGATTACTTTTGCCCCTTTACCCCATTTTTATATCCACACAAGCACGCATACACAGGGCAGGGCTGTTATATATAGAGAGTGAGGACCACCGGAGTGAAAGCTAAGATACCAATTAATTGTCGCAGAGATATAAGCCTAGAGTGCGTAATGATACGTTCTATATTGCAAATCAAACAATATTTGAACTTCAATGATACAAGTCTCTCTCCTAATTAACAAGCTAATATATGTTTGTAAGATATATGTGCTATATATTTTCATTGCTTCCATAATTCCTATCTAATACTACATAGGAAGATAAACCAGAATATCTCTATATAAATTGGTTAGGCTACTTAGTGTGTGTGTGTGTGTGTGTGTAATTTCTCAAGTTTGATGATCTGTGCCTGCAGTGTGCCGTGCTTTGAGCAATATTGGTTGAATGTACTCCACCATGTTCTGAGTATCCCTAGCTTTGATAATTTAGTTGCATTGTGCATGTTTTCATTTGTCGTCAGGTGACTTCACACACTGTCTCTCACTTGTTCTTATCTGAACCCAATAAATTATGAGTGGACTGTATGGATGGGTGATGTATTTCTCCCCGCTGTAGCGATACTAGATCAGTGGTTCATCTGGGGTGACATACATCAATATACATATGATGATCTGTTAGAAAAGGAGAGACGCATAAATATGTATAAATAGCAGAACTGACATATGCATTTCCATCCTGCATACATAAATTATGCAAATCTATTGCACACGTACGGCCGTTTTATTATACAGCAAAACTGGAGAAGGTAAACATATATGTGAATACATGCATGATACAAGACCCATTCAATAAAAAACCGTAGGTGGATGCTAACACGGACATTGAGATAGACTAGACATGCCCAGTGTGTTATGCATGTATTGCACCATCACTACTCTTTTTCCTCTCGGTTTCTTGATTGTTGTTGTTGCATATGAATACATGAACAGCCAAAATATAGAATAATACATGATACACGCAAGACACAACATACAAATGCACTCCGGTAGGAATAGGGTTCATAGAAATAATGAAGTGGAGGGTGGTGCAGGATGGAGGTGATATGCTAGTGGACAGCATCTGGGCCGGGCATACTGTTGGGATCGTCGTGGGCGGAGACCAGTGAAGATTCCCAGGCCACGCCGTTGATGCCATTATAAGGAGGCGGTGGAGGGTGCTGCTGCTGGTGTTGAGCAGAGAAGGCATCGTCGTTAATCAGCGAGTTGATGAAAGAGGAGAAAACATCGTCGGTACAGTAGTTGATATCGTCGTCATCATCGTCGTCATCCACGTGGTCGTTGGGATTGCTGGGGGTATCGGCCAGGGGGATTGCAGGTAGATCACCGAGGGCCAATGCTTGATCGTATGGATCAAAGGCGTGACAGTAGGGATTGGGGTCCTGCTCAGCAATTGGAGGTTTGTGATTGGGACTGGGTTTGGGGGGAGCAGCGGGGTTGGATGATGAAATATGAGGATCGCGAACATGAAGATGAAGATGGGAACATGGAGCAGCAGAGGGTGATGGGTGAGAATTAGGGTTGAGGGGCTTGTGGGTACGGGGATCAATGCCTTGGCTGATGAGCTTCTTGCTGAGATGGGTATTCCAGTAGTTCTTAATCTCGTTATCGGTTCTCCCAGGGATCCTGCCCGCTATCAGAGACCACCTGACAGGACATACGCACAAACCCTAATTTCATGAGCCGGAGCGGGGAATGCGAAAATTAATTACAAATTAAGACTAAGATCATATACATATATAGAGGTGGGTGGGAGGATTAAGATGAATAGGGGAGGGAGAAGAAGGAAAGGGAGAGGAGTGGTCACCGGTTGCCGAGGAGGCGATGGAGGCGGAGGATGAGATCCTCCTCGTCAGGGGCGATGTGGCCGCGCTTGACGGAGGGGCGGAGATAGTTCATCCAACGGAGGCGGCAGCTTTTGCCGCAGCGGAGGAGGCCGGCCCTCTTGGGGAGGGTGCGCCACCTGCCCTCGCCCTCTTTCTGGATGTAGTTGGAGAGGAGCTCGTCTTCCTCGGGAGTCCAGGGGCCTCTCTTGAGGCCTACTTTACTGCAGCAGGGTGTCGTGGTCTTTGCAGGTGAAGCGGCCTCTGCTGCCCGGCATGACGCCGATGAGGGCTTTCTCATATCTCAGGCTTTGGATCTGTCTCAGACTCGCAGGCAACAAGAAGATGAGATTGGGTGTGAGTTTGGATATATATATAATGGTGTGCATATACGCCTGTCTCTCTACATAGTTCGTCCTACCCTCCCCTCCCCACCCGGCTCAGCCCCCATTATGATTGCTATGTTGTTGTACGACATCCATCTGATACACGAATAGGTGTCGTCCACCGTACCCATGAGTATTACTCTTCCACACATTCACTCCCACGCGCTCTCCCCCTCTTACTCCACTCGCCGACTCGTACGCCCTTCACTTCACTTTCTTCGCCCTTAAGCATTTCCTCTCCCTCACTCCTCACTGAACCAACATTTTTTTTAAACCGTTTAAATGAATTAACGTTGAAAGCTATTTTTTTTTAAAAGTAATCTATAATTTATAAAATAAATATATAAAAAGAGTTTTATCATGTAATTAACTAAATATAACTTTTATCTTCTCTCCTCATCCGGTCATCCCCACTCTCCTCTATCTAATTTCACTTTTGTTGTTTTTCACCTTTTTTAACAGTAGAAGAGGGGTATAACCCTAATACCCGAACTTAGATTGGATGGGGATAAATCCCATGCAATCTGATTTTTTAGGCTTCTACGTGGCGCGTAGAACCCATCGCTACCCGGGACCCACGGACATAAATATTGGGCCCAATACTGATTGGATTAGGCCTTGTGGCTCGCTTACATTTACTCATCTCCTTTTTTTGACCTTTATGGCTTGTTTGGTATGATGGAAATGGGCACATGGAAATGGAAATGGAGCCCAATTCCATGGTTGTAGCATGTTTGGTAGCATGGAATTTGCCACAATTCCATTTCCATATCCATCTAAAATCCTGAAAATGGCTTCCATGTGTTAAGCTCAGTTTTGTGATTCCACCCCTCTTAAATTCATTTTTGCCCCCACGTCTTCCATCTAGCAAAGACGACCTCCAGTTGGCCAAAAAAAAAAAAGCAACGATGACCTCAAGCACATACCCCATCGTCGGCAAGCACTTAGCCAGTGACGCTGACGGCGACCTCCGGCGGCAACCACCATCTTGCAACCCCTTGTCAGATTAGCCCTCTCCTCTCACCATGATATCTCTTCATCCTCTCTACTCCAACAACAGGGTCGACTTCATGCTCATCCA
>QFDD01005028.1:0-14366 GCA_006871305.1 Vachellia collinsii | reverse complement strand
GATTAAAGAAATTAATTAACTTATCAATCTTTCATTTCTTTTTTAAATTAATTTGTCTACCTTATAAATTAATGTATAATCTAATGACACATATAAGTGTTTAGAATATATGTTATAATTAAATAAATTATTTATCTTTTTTAGTCTCATAAAAAAAATTAATAGACTTTTATAATAAAAATAGAATGTAATAATATTATTTTTGCTGTGGCTTCGTGATATTATAACAATGGAAAGCCTAAATATGCTGCGGACTCACTTGGCAATGTCGTTGAAATTTGTTGCCCCAGTTGCAATATGTCATAAAATTCTTCACTTTCATCTTATAATTAACATGGCAACTTCGAATCATTCAACTTTGGATGAATCATTATATTGACAGACATCATCATCTTCTTGGTAATCTCAAAGAGTCCCTTCTCTCTCTCTCTCTCTATATATATATAGCGAAAACTTATTTACTGGCATGTATATTTTTTTCTAATTTTCAATTTGGTATTTATATTTATTCTTTTAATTAATTTATTAATTTTACTTTTTTTACTATTATTAACTCTTATAACTTTATTCTGTTAGCACAGTCAACCTTTTACAAGAGTTAGTACTGCTAACAGAGTATAATTAAAACATTTAATTAAAAAAAATGCATAAATACTAAATTGAAAATTCAAAAAAAGTATAGATATCAACAAATGGGTTTTTTACGCACATAAGTGTGTGTATATATATATCAAGTTCACTTATCAACTAAAGCAACGGCCCTCATCCCTTTAATATTCTTTTACATATATTAATGTTGAAGAAGGACTGATTTTTTTTTAAAAAAAAAAGAGAATCTTGTCTAGCTGTCTGCCCAGATACTGCAGATTATTGCATTTTAAATTCTTAAAGAAAACTAAAAGAAAAGGGGGGAAATTTGTGAGTCAGGGAAAAAAAACTTTAAAGATTCCTTTATAAAGGGGATTTTCCCCGTATGTTAATTCATTGAAACAACATTTACCAAATCACAGTTTAATTAAAGATAAGTTAAGTTGCCATAATAAAATATATACAATGGGTTGCTTTGATTTAATTTTTACAGTGCATTGATCACTCATTCATTTTAAAAAAAAAGTCACATGTTACTGTTCTCTTATTGATCCACAACACATATGCGATTTTAGTTCAAAATTTTCCTCACAAAACCAAACCCAGATTGATACGTGCCATGCTGCTTGATTCCTTATTTTGTTAAAATGATTTCGTGCAAGAGATAAAGTGTTTTTATTCACGCTTATCCAAATAAATGAACTATGAACATTATTTCCAGTTTTCCACTAAAGGAAAAGAGGAAGGAGGGGTGCGTTTCAGTCGTGGACCAAAAAAAGGCAAGATACACGGAACATCTTTTGGAACACTTTGTAATAATTCTTTAAATTTCTAAATAGCTTAATTGAATTAAATTAATTTGATTCATATCATCCTCGCAAAAGGCATCAATTTTGATCCACCAAAATTAATGGTAATTATTGATGGTGGAGCTTTGTGTATTGAACTCGAGAGGTTAGATATTTGTGTCGGATATATGCACATGCTATTAACGACCCAGGTCACAATCATCATATCATGAATAAGGAAATGTTACATCTTATTTAATCTTTCATAACATATTTTATTTTTATGTTGTTTCTTGCCGTCAATAACTTTCTGTTTTTATGATTTATCTTCCCCATGCACAAAGTTCTCCTTTGGCCAAAAAAACAAAAAAAAGGCGCGCGCGCGCACAAAGACAATGAAATAAATTTTCTAGCTAACCGTTTCAATTATCTATTATATATTACATTTAGCTTTTTTTTTAATTATAAAAGATTTAGGCAAATAGAAAATTTTGACCCACAAGTATATTAGTCAGAAAAAAAATAGAAAAAGAAAGGTGATTTTCTTGCCAACAGAAAAAGGAAGAGTGATTATGAATTTTGTTTTACCATGTGTATATGAATAATGAATTGAAATGTTTGAAAAACAATTTCGATTTAAAAACTTTTGTTGATTAAAAAGCATCGCATTAAACTTTATGATATTTCAGTTTGGTTTGTTAATTTTAAAAAATATGTTTTCATTTATTTAACGTTAATATAATTAGTCTGATAAATTTTTTTCTGTCAACCGTTGTTGACTTTAACAATTAAATTTGATATATTAATATCTAAAAATATTTTGTCAACTTTGAAAATTCTAGTGTCAGCACCTTTTATTAGCAGTATTAAGATCCGAAGACTGAAAAAGCACAACATAAAATTAAGAGAGTAAAATAAAACACTACATGAAGTTAAAGGGATTAAATATGCATTCTTGTTTAAGAAAAAGGGTTAATACCATTTTTTATCATCCAAGTTTACATGAATTTTGGTTTTGATTTATATAATTTCATAAGGACATAAATGTTTAACGCCATTAAGTCTTTGAATCAAAACCAAAATTCAATAAAAAAAATTAAAATTGGTAAAAAAATATATGGACAAAAAATTTTGGTTTTGGTTCCATACTTTTAACAACTTTTTGTTTTGATTTCTACACTTAACGGTGATAATTAACGTTATTAAACATCCAAATCCTTATAAAATATAAAGACCAAAACTAAATGCTTGAAGTTTAAAGGACTACAATAAAAATTCATACAAATTTAAGGGATTAAAGATTATAGCAACTAAAAAAAACTTGGACAGACATGCAAAATGAGCAATTTATCATAAATAATTTACTAAATTCTATTATTTTAATATAGACTCCAGGTTAATCTCAATATGACCCATTAACCCTTAAATAGGCATGTTTGGGAACTCCTTTTGGAGCCCCAAAATGCATTCCTAAAAGAGGAATGCATTCCTACAGAAGAGGAGTGTTTGGCAACACATTCTCTCAGAATGCATTCTGACACGTAAACTGAGATAAAATTTCTCTTATATACTTACCTCGAATTACGTACAATTACTTTTAAAAGATAATCTCAAACAAACTAAAAAGCTCTTTCTATCAAGAATGCATTTCAGGTTACGACTTAAAATACTTTAAGTCTCGACCTGCGATATTTTAAGTCACGATTTATATGTGAAAATTCTAAGTCGTGACATGGTATACTCAAAGTCACAACCTATATGTGTGTGTTCGGTAATCGAATTTCCCGCCAATATAAGCCCCGTTGAATCCATGACCCTAGGAGTGAGTATCGATTTTTCGATTTGGTTTTCGGTAAAAGCCGAAAAACCAAAACACTTTTAAAAATAAAACCGAACTGAAACCAAATCTCAAAATTAACGGAACCGAAATAACTGAATTATTTCGGTTCGGTTTTTTGGTTAACTGAAATAACCGAAAATATTTAATAATCTATTGATCTAAATATAATATAATAATTTTTAAATATCTTATAATAATATTTAATAATATATGTAAAAAATGTAATAATATATGTAATAATAATATTTAATAATTTATTGTTTATTAAATATATTCAAAACAAATGAATCCCATTCGTAACAAAAATAAAGATCAAATTGTACAAACTTTATAATATAATCAATTATGTAATGTTATTATTACTTGGACAATTTTAATTTTTAATTATATGTAATGTTGAATTATAACAAAAAAAAATTAACGAAGAAAATTATTAATTGGACAATGTAATGAAAAAAAATTTATGATTTATTGTTGAATTATAAAAATTATGAAATAAAATTTTATTTTTTAATGATATGTAATACAAATATATTTTCCTTTATTCTATTTTTTATCATTTTATTTTTTTCCTAATTTTATCACATTATATAAAATAATATATATGTATGTAATTGTTTAGTTCAGCTCGATTTTCAGTTTTTGGTTTTTTTGCTCACCCTTACATGTTCTAGTGATTTACATATTCGTCGTGACAAAACGCGTCGTAAGAATCTTCGGCTAATGTATGATCATTTTCAACACAAATGAATCTTGTTCCTGATAAAATTAGATATCAAATTGTACAAACTTTACAATCCAATTAATTATGTAATGTTATTATTACTTGGACAATTTTCCTTTTCAATTATATGTAATGTAAATATATTTTCTTTTATTCCATTTTTTTTATCATTTTATTTTCTCTCATTTTAACACAATATATAAAATAATGTATATGTATTAATGATCTTCATGCCCTTTTAAGTAATTTTCCTCAAAAAGTCACTTTTTCAACATTTATCCAAACATAAATGCATTTTACCAAAAGTCATTATGATTATAATATATCCAAACATAAATGCATTCTAGTCAAAACTCTTTTTTCCAACATGCATTTTGCCAAAAATTATTCTCCAACGGTTTCCCAAACGGGCATATTAATAACTGTCGTATCCAAATTAATGCCCGATCTGATTTTTTTAACATTGGGGAAAAGGCATATTTTGCTAAGCATGAGCATAGAATTTGTCCGAGTTTCTTTTCATTTTTGGTTGCATGAAATAAATTTTACGCTCAACAAAAATTGTTTGGATTATTTCACGCAAAAAAGTTGTTTGGATTAAAAAAAAGGAGTTGGTGCGACTTAATTGGGTCATAAAGAGGGCTCAACCAATCAAGTGGTCTGCTTCCCATCATTAATGGCACGCATTCATGCCTCTCATGTTGCGCCGAAAGCTACTTGTTCCTCTCATATTTGGCTGGAGCCTTGGTGGCGAGGGGATGGAAGGGTATGCTTCCTTGGTTTAAAATTTTGGATAAAAAATATGATTATAGATAAAAATATTATTCCATTTTAAAATATAATTTTTTATAAATAAAAGTATTACTACATTAATTATAATTACTGTGTAAATCAAATATATTATTCTTAAATTCATTAAAAATAAAAGTTATATAATTATAATTAAGAATATATAATACATATTAATTAAAATTTAACAAATATATTATTTTAAATAGAAATATATTATTAAATTTATAATGAAAAATATAATCATAAATAAAAATATATGATTCCATTTTTAAAATATAATATTATTAATGCATTGATTGGAGTTACAGGTAACTTAATTTATATAAAAATTAAAATATATAAAATATAAATTAATATATAAGGATAAGATAGTAAATTACTACCACTTATTCTCTTCACTCCCCTCCTGAATCGAACAAAGGATTTTCAAAAATACATTTTCTCACGTTTCTTTTTTTTTTTTGCCAACTGAAACTGTTATAAATAAAATCTGTTCATACAAAGGACACAAAAGCCAAACAAACAGAAAATACAAAAGCAGATTCACCCCGGGTCTAACAGAAAATACAAACAGAAAATACAAAAGCAAAAAACTTTTTTTTTTCTCACCTTTCTTTTAATCAAACCAAATAAAGTTATTCTCTTCTTTGTTATTTCTTATCATTCCCTTTATTCCCTATCCTCCCTTCAAACCAAACACATTCTTAGGCATCTATTCGATTCGAGGGAGGAGAAAATGACTCACTCGTCTCATTTGGTTTAAGATTTTGAAAAGAAGAGGAGTCACAAATTGACATCCCCTCATCTCCTTTACTCCATTTCGCTCCCCTCTAAATTAGGACTTTTAAGAGGAGAGCCAAATTTTGAGACGATTTTACCCATATAACTTTTATATAATTTCATTAATGCATGTAAGGAAAAAATGTTATTATAATTAAGAAATATATTGTAATAAAATAAAAAATAAATAAAAATATATTATTATAAAATTGGTTAAAAATCAAAATTATACAATTATAATTAAAAATACATTATAATAATAAATTAATATTTTTAAAAAACATTATTATAATGAAGTATAATTTTAAAAATAAATAATAATTAAAAGCACATTAATATAAAAATATATAATTCTAAAATCAATTTCAAATAACAATTATATAGTTACAATTAAAAATGCATTATTATAAAATAAATTTACAATGTAAATATATTATCATAAATAAAAATTAGAGTCAATGTTTTTTGGAGATCAAGGTGACTTCAATACTTGAAGATTGTTGGTGTTTTATACGGCTTCATGAAATGCCTTTTATTTTAATATATTTATTTGATATAGGATATGTGAATTGTTTTTTTAATTGAAATTTAAATAATTTTAGATTTATAAGCCTCCCATTGCATGATGCAGTGGAGGACACTTTAATTATTGAATATTTACAAACCTCTTTTTAAGGAATTATTTAGAAATATGCAATCTTCAAATAAACTTAATATTGAATATGATGGTAATGTTGAATGAACACATTGATTGTATTCCATGGAGAATATAATGACAAACATTGTATGATATATTTTGCTAAAATTTAATAGTTCATTTTAATTAAACTCATCGACCATACAAATCTCAAATTCAATGGATATGTTGTATCAACAGGCACATCACGCAGGGGAGTAAACCTTAGTTTATATAAAATATAAATAAAAGTATAAATTAATGTGTAAGGGTATGATAGTAAATTACTACAATTCTTTCCCTTATCAATCAAATAAATTATCATTAAAAACATCCTTTTGTACCTCTCCTTCAACTAAACCAAACAAAGTTATTTTCTTTCCTATCATTCCCTACTCTCCCCTACCATTTCCTCCCTTAAGACCAAACATACCTTGAAAAGACCCACTTCTCAAAAAGGACCATTTGTTTCTTCCTTTAGATTAGGGAGGCTGGGAGTTCGACCTTCTCAAGTGGTAAATCAATCCCTCCTTACTAATCAAACATGGATAATTCTCTCAGTGGGATTTCCCATCCTTGTTGGCTTCCACCCTTAAAGCAAAATCCATTAATTTATTTAATGATCCCCAGATAAAAAAGCCTTATAATTACTCCTGAATTTGGAAAGGTAAAAAGCCCTTATGGGCAACAACTAGTAAATTAGCAAAATAAAATATTGGTAGTAAATTTGTTGAAGGTAGTAAATATGATAGACATGTGAATTTTTTTTTTAAGTATACCTTATTTATGAAAAAGATGGGTATAAGAGAGAATAAGCGAGAAAATATATGTGAAAGAATATATAGAAAAACATAATTAATTTGGGTAAAAATAGAAAAAATACATTAAATTCTTAGATAAATAAATTTTGTTTATTATAAGAAGTATCATGTTATAAGAGATAATGTTAGTTATAAAAACGACCTCTGGTGGAGTATTTTCCCCTTTAAATTTGTCTTTATTTAAATGTAGATAGGGAGACGGAGTTCAAAGAGCATATTCACAACCTTGGACCTCAAATACCATTAAGGGTAAAATAAGAAAATAATAGGTAAAGGATCAATTAATGACCTACATTTGACACCGAGAAATGCTTTTAAAATAGAAGGTTGTACACTACCTCCGTACATCGTATAAATTATTCTTTAAAGAATGATTTAGTTCATAACATAAATTAATTGCAGTATAATTAATATTCATTTTCAACCGGGTAATTTCAAAAAAAATTGTAATTAATAATTTAGTTAGTAACGCATAACATACTTTTAACTCTCCCAATACCTATGAAACTAGGTGAACAGAACTTGTATTTTGAACGGAAGGAATATTGGAGGAGGCAAAACATTTAATCAGGGATACATCTAAAAAGTGATCATGCTTTTGGATAAATTGGTTAACTCAATTATATTTTTTCATCCTAATAGTAAAAATAATACATAGGGGAATATGGTCATATGTGGAATGGAGAATCGCCCCCCTCTAGTACATGAAAATACTGCACATAAATGATTTTGATAAAAATAGATGAAATCAATAATCAATTTGAATTGTGACAAATTTCAAAGAGATCATGGATTATATACCATATTAATAAATTAGGAGGTCCAATTATTTGTAGATTAAGCATTGATGGGGGTTCCATTCAAGCATCTTCCTCTCAAAATGACGTGGCCATTTTTATTTTTTGTTTTGGTAGAATTGCTTGTTTAGGGACAAGGAATTGGGCCAAGGGCCTCTGAACACAAGTGAAACTGAGTTGGATTAGTTGATCCAGGCGTCCTGATGGCCCAAATGCTGGTTTAAAGTGAAGGTGAGGTGAGCACCCTATTTAGTATTCAGACGGAGAAACACCTAAAGGTGTGTTTGGATGATTTTGAAGAATAGTTTCTGAAAAAGTTAAAAAGAATAACTTTTTGGAAAATTATGATTTTGAGGGTTAAAAACTATTATAAAGAATTTGAATATTTGTTTAACTCATATAAAACCATAGTTTTGAGGGTTAAAAATTATTTTGGATTTTGGTGGAGTGTTTGTCTACAAAGAAGATAGAGAGATCAACAAGTGTTGGGTTTAGAGCAAGGCGCTAGTCTCCTATAATGTAATAAATCAAAATTTAAATATTTGTTGAAAAAAATACCCATATTTAGTACCTGACAGTGCTTAGAAAATGTTTTGAGTTGGAGGATACATGTGCTTATGAGGGGGAAAGGTGCAAGTTTGAGATTGACAATACCTAGAATAAAATAATAATGGCATGAATAATATATATTACATCTTTCATTTAAAAATAATTTTTGCATCAATGGCAGAAAACTGAGCCCATAATTTTTTAAAGAAATCAATTATTGGAGCTTATGTACATGGACTCTGGAAATAGCAGCTCGTTCTCTTCTGCAAAGGAGACCTTCTGGGCCGCATGAAGGAGGCAAAACGTGAGATTTCAGGTTCAATTTATTGTACTATCGCATACCTTTCTGGAAATTCGTTTATTCTTTCGATTTATAATAAGATCCCAATTACAACATGAATTTACTTTAATACGGTAGACTCCTATGAAGGTCAAAGAAACAAACTCTTGTCTGTTCACATGTGAGTGAACATAATCAAAACCAAAGTAGACACAAGAGAATTAAAGAAAAGTCTTTTATTGAAAAATTCATAAAATGGGATCTTCCTTATATATGTAGTTAAACTTCCACAACATGCAACTGAATTTTTACATGTGCAACTAATTAGATTTTATTCTAAAATTAATTTCTCAATTGGAGATTTTTTTTCCAATTTTCCAATTAAACATTCAGTTTTTTTTTTTTTTTACTCTCTCATTAGAACTGTGTCCAAATGATCACACCCCACATTTCACGAAAAAAAGTGAAAACGCAAGCAATTCAGAAGTCCTCGTGAGCGAAACAGAACTCATAGCAGAAACCAAATGAATCCGTGAATGATGCAAGATGATGACAAATTAGATCACTGAACGAGAATCAAATTGTGCGGCCCATCTCCTGCCTGCTTCCATTTTACCTTCAAGAATCTTTCTTTTTCTTCCTTGGTCCTCCACTCTCCGCCAAAATACATGAACTAGCCCCAAAAACAACAAATTTCCTTTCTCGTACTTATAATGGACACGTCCTATAAATTAACTCTAAACTCCTTTTCAATCAAAGTGATGAACTTTTGATTTGTGCATATACAGTCATACTTGAATTCCTGAAACACAGAGAGAGAGAGGGAGAAGAACTCAAACAACAGAAAAACAAGCTGAAGCATCATGGGAAGGCTATGGTGCTGCTATTTCCTTCTCACCCTGCTTCATCTCTTGGGACTCGCAATTTGTAAGCGAGAGCGAGTTGTAACCCCACCATTACCGATTCTTCCACTTCCCACACATTCGCAGCTACAATGGCAACAGAGAGAGATCATAATGTTCCTCCATTTCGGCGTCAACACCTTCACTGACAGAGAATGGGGAAACGGTCGTGAGAACCCACAAATCTTTAACCCTTCCCATCTCGACGCCGGGCAGTGGGCCGCCGTGGCCGCAGACGCCGGAGTGTCGCTGATGATACTGACAGCGAAACACCATGATGGATTTTGCCTCTGGCCTTCAAAGTACACTGAGCATTCGGTTGTGGGAAGTCCATGGAAAGAAGGAAAAGGCGATGTTGTGCAGGAGTTTGTGAATGCAGCTTCAGCAAAAGGCATCGATGTGGGGCTTTATCTTTCTCCTTGGGATCGACACGACCAAAGATATGGAAACGATTTCAATTACAATGAATACTATTTGGCTCAGCTCCAAGAGCTGCTCAACAAGTAAGTAATCAAAATCCTTTCTTTATCCTATGCTCTCTGATTCTTCTTCCTCCTCTTCACTGTGCCACCACCACAGTTCTTAATTAGCTATAAGCTTGCTGCAGATATGGAGGAGTTCGGGAGATATGGTTCGACGGAGCGAAGGATCCGAAGGCAAAGAATGTGACATATTACTTCACAGAGTGGTTCTCGATGGTGAGAGAGTTGCAGAGTTCCATTAACATATTCTCCAACGCAGGTCCTGATGTTAGGTGGGTGGGTAATGAGAAGGGCTACGCCGGGGACACATGTTGGTCTCTCATAAACAGAGCCTCTCTCTCCATTGGCAACTCTAACATCACTCAGTAAGTTCACTTTACTAACTCTTTTTTTTTTTTTTTTTTGGGTGAAAACACTTTACTAACTCTATTGCCATAATATACTGCTCTATCATGTGAATTCAGTAGTGGCACCTTTTTTTCTTGCCTTTTTGGGGTAAGTTGTTTCTTATTTGGTCATCCTCAGTTACAGTTATGCACTTTCACATTCAAATTTCAGCATTCTTTAGTGGATCAATGAATGGTGGGGCACCCACCAAGCATTGAATTAAGTGAAGGAGGAGAAAGAAAAAGCCACACTTTTCAATTGTCTAAAGGAAAAAAGGTTTAGTGGGGTTATCAGTTGTGGATGTCATTTAGCTGGATTTCATAAGATAGGGTAACGCAGCATGTGATCTGATAAAGGCATGTTACACTCATATGCTTGATTTGTTTGTTTTACCTGCTTCCAGAAATTTAGGAACGCTCTTAGCATAAAAAAATAGACACCAAAATAAAAACTTGATGAGAAATCACTATTGACAATATGTCAGGGAGATGTATGATTAATTATGAGACCAAAATCGGATATTGATGTTGATATGTCAACAAGAAATCTCACCTTCCGCTTCAATCTTGCTGAACCACAAATTTTAAATTTATTTTTAAAACATACAGAATTTACTAAAATAATTAATAAGAGGATTAGCTAGTTGACACTAAGCTATCTTGTTATTAAAAGTAATCCTATTGAAGTATTGTTCGATACTAAACGGTGGTGCTTTTTCTAGATTAAGTTGCCAGTAGCCCCTAAGTAGACCCAATATCCTTTTACTTTGACATAAATTACGCACTCATTATACCTTTTATTTAGAGTTTGGACTCATAAAAAGTCTTAAAGTAGATGCCTGGTAAACCTGATCCTGCTCAATCCAAATGGGCCAGTATACATTGTCCTGGGTCGGACACATAGCATGTTGCTAGCTGGCTTGGCCTGTTAATAAACTGGGGATAGGATACTTATTAATTTTCTCAATGTGTAAATTTTTGGCAGTCTCACATAGAGAGGCATTGAAATGTGCTGATGAGTTGGCAAAAATGGCTAAAAATCAACTAACAATCCTTCAGCTTTTTGTTCCAACCAAATATTAGTCAATTTATGTTTTTTCTAGTCTATAGATAGCTATGATTGTGTAATTTTGATACCATCCAAGCACCAGCTTGTCCTTTATCCCCCCGAAAAAAAAGAAATTTCTTTTTTGGCAGTCTCCTGACAAGCGTTGATCATAAACGCAGCTATCTAAGCGTGGGAGATAGGAAAGGAACAGATTGGGTTCCAGCAGAGTGCGACGTATCAATAAGAAAAGGATGGTTTTGGCACAAATCAGAATCTCCAAGACGACTAAGTGAACTCCTTGATATATACTACAACTCCGTTGGAAGAAACTGTGTGTTACTCATCAATGTGCCTCCCAACACAAACGGCCTCATCTCTGACAGTGACGCTCACAGGTTAAAAGAGCTTCGTGCTGCCATTAACACAATCTTCCACAACAATTTGGCTCAAAGCTGCGACGTTAAAGTTAGCAGCCAGAGAGGTGGAGGAGACGGTGGTTTTGGCCCAGAAAACATGCTTGATTCCGATCACCTGTGGTCCTACTGGGCTCCCGGCGATGAACAAGAGACGACGAAGGAACATTGGATTGAGATCAGAGGGAGATTGAGATTCAACGTGGTTAGGATACAAGAGGCAATAGGGCTTGGTCAGAGGATCCAACGGCATGAGATCTATGTGGATGGCAAGTTACTGATCCGAGGGACGACGGTGGGTTACAAGAGGCTTCATAGGGTCGATGGAGCTGAGGTTGAAGCTAATGTTGTGAGGATCAGGATCACAAAGTCAAGAGGGTTGCCGCTCATCTCTTCTATCGGTCTCCATTTTGACCCTTTTTGGCACTCTAGATTTGGTATAGCTTGAAGCTCCAACAACTAAATGTGATGAGAATAAAAGCTGGGTGATTTGAAGTATTTTTTTTTTTTATCTTTAATTCACTTTTAACATGTACTGATAAAATTTGTTCAAGTATTTTCAATTTTCATTGAGTTCAAAATTTTGGAAAACATTCAACCCAAATCATTTTATCGAACCATTTTCTTTTTCTGACCCAGTGTTTTTATACAATTTCTTTCTTTTTTTTTTTTTGGTGGGTCACTCGCTTGCTTGCTTTTGCAAACTTAAAACATTACGTTCAGGTGCAGCCAACACATGTTCAATGTATAAACATGTTTGTCAGCTGAATGCAAAAGGGCAAAACATAATGTCATCGAAGCAAATATGAATTTTATTTGAGAATTCCTCTGGACCTATATATTACTGAAAACAAATAACTGCTTTACCATATTAAAAATAACAATTTTTTTAAATGCAAAAAAAAAAGGTCGGTTATGTTTTATGATAAAAATAAAAGGATCTTTATGAATGTGTTGGGAGTCGTTACACAAATATATTAAGACATTATAATTATTGAAGCAGAACAGGTGTCCACACACACTAGCGAAATGGAATGCATGATTTAAGTTTCTTGTTCCATTCGAACTTGTGCATGAGTCGGAGTCAGTCATTCTCGTGGTGGGCCCTCCAAATGTAGCTATCTTATGTTCTTATACAGCAGAAAAGATTATATGTTCAGTTTGATCGATGGCAAGCCAAAAAAAAAACTGGTAATGTTAATAAAATAAAAATGCCGACAGTTTTTGCACCAAGCAAAGACTCAACACGTGTCAGTATCACACGTGGCTCCAATATTTAGGTGCCACACCCATGCAAAGGTGGCAAACCACAATGTAACGGCCCTTTCTATAAACCGCAAGTCTCTCATCTCTCCTTCTCACATCTTTTTCTTTCCTCTGTTTCTTGGATTGGATTACTCTGGAAGTCTTTGTTCAGTTATGGATTCAGGAGTCGTTCAAAGTCGTGTGCACGAGTCCGACCAACACTACGGGGCGGACGAACAGCACCATGACCATGAGAAGAAGTCGGTAATGAAGAAGGTGAAAGCCAAGGCTAAGAAAATTAAGGACACTATCAAGAAGCATGCGCATCACGACCATGATCACGATCACGATCACGAGCATATCCCTGATGATCATGATCTCGACGAGGAAGATGATGAAGATGAAGACATGGTTCAAAATCCTGAAGTCCATGGAGCCCCAAGTGAGTTTTCTTCTCTGAATTAAGAAATAAAATCCAGATAATGATAGCTTTTTGTGTGTTGCTCTGTTTTCTCTTTCTCTGAGTATTGATGAAACTAAAGGCTAGCCTCTGTTAATTTGAAACGCAAGTTTTAGAAAATTTTCTTAGAGATAGTGGAATGTGTTGACCATGAAAAATGAAAATCTGGATTACATGCGTGGAATTCGGCGTGCAGTGTATGAGAGTAGAGTCTCCAGAACCGTGATTCCTGGCGAACAAGTTCATCATCAAGAACCGAAGGTTGTGGTTGTTACTCCCGATATGGGAACTGATCAGACACTGGCAAATGATTCAGCAGCAACAACATTTGCTCGAGAAGACGGGAACGCAGGGCAGCAAAAGGTCAATTTGCAGAAACCTATTGGCTTGGAGGTAGATCCTGCCGCTCCTGGAATACGTCAGCCTCATACTGCTTCCAATTATCAAAGCAAAGTCACTGATCCAATCGGGGCAGGTATAAACACAAGTTAATGCATCGTACACATGGCCATTAATCGCACAACCAACTATTATGGTCACCTATTTAGTCCATTTTCTTTTCTTCTTGTTTTTTTTTTGGGTTGTATTGGTAACAGGTGCTGCAGAAATACAAGTTACCCCAGTTCTGAAATCTTTTGCCGAAATGAACGTCCATGATGGGACAAAACCTTATCCAGAATCGCATGCTCATTCTACTGCAACTCAATATACTTCCGGTGCTCCTATAATGCATCAAGAACAGAAACACAATGAATCAGTGGACAGACCATTGAACCAGAGCAGCTATACGGCAAC
>QFDD01005027.1:0-12873 GCA_006871305.1 Vachellia collinsii | reverse complement strand
GCTCGCATAATTGCCGAACAGATTGTAAGTACGTAACTTCTTTTTTGGTGAGCATAACTATATTGATTCTTATGTATATTATATGTCATAGGACGTAATTAAACAACAAGAAGTGGATGGGACCTTTAAGCCTGATGGGAGAAATGATGTCTTGACTGCTGCTATGGGAAAACAAGATTATGCTAGGCGAGTAAGGGGAGTTAGACGCGGGTTGGGCATAAGAGACTACTTTGGATGACCAACTTATTTCTATCCCTCAAGCGTGGTGTTGAAGGATGAGATGGATGCCTTGTTCCCTAAGGTGAGGGTAGAGGCAGAAGCCTCAGTATCTGCAAAATTAGAAGCCTAATTAGAAGCTCGAATGGTGAAGATGAAGGATGAAATGATGTCAATGATGATCTCTAAATAGGAGACAAGTGTCCCTAAGATGCCAACAACTCTTCAAAGCACTAAGGAGAGTTTTTCTACTATTAGGCATATATCAGAGGGTCACGTCATTTTAAGTGGTGAACCTTGTGATATGTATGTTGAGGATCCTTCAAGACGGTTAGTAGCACATGGCAGTGTACATAACTTGGGGCTAACCATCCACCACGCACAACTACAAGATGATCATGTGAGAGTTGTGGTTGAAGATGTGATTGTTTCAGATGCTCCTGTTCTAATCCCCACGGATGAAGTGGAAACTATGGGTAATACTGTTAAGACTTTTATCTTGTGGCCAAGGTCACTTGTTCATATGGATAGAGCTGATATCACCCTTGTCTTAAATCCGATGCCCCCTCCTTCCAATCAACCGATTACACCCCTTCATTTGCAGCCCCAGCCGCAATCCCAACTGACTGCCTAACAACGGGTGATTTTGATTTCATATGATAGATCCTTTAAAAAAAATGGCATTGCCAATGGATCAGGCAGTTGTGGGGAAGGATGGGGTGTTCGTCTATGTTAAATGGGAGGATTTAGTAGCCCTGGTAGCCCCAAAAGAACAGCTTACCGATGTGGTCGTCCAAGTGTTTTTAATGTAAGTGTTCTCTTATAAATTAGTTGTAATTAAAATATTTTAACCCTTGCTAATGCTTGCTTAATGATAGGTACATGCATCGACAATTGGTTTCCTCCGGTAAAGGCAATAAATTTGGATTCCTCTGCCCAATTCACATCCAAGAGAAAGGAAACACTTCTTTTTTGTGACATCAATACTTATCACAAAGGCTCAGTGAAGGAGGAATTGAGTGTTTCATAGCACCTTACATTCACAGGTATTCGTTTATTAGTGTTTCGGAGCACCTTTCGATAATAAAACTTTTGTATTTGATATATTTATTCATTTTTGCAGCGAGCATTGGCAACTGGTCCTTTTCTCTATGAAGACCAATACGATCGTCTTTTTATGCTCTCTTCACTACAAACCTGGGAAGGAATTGAAGAAGAAAATGGATGGGTAAATTTTCTTATATATTATTATTAAGTACTATGATTTTTTATAAGTTACTAACCATGATTTTGATGCTAGGGCTATGAGGACATACCAAGTTGTTGCTTTGGGTAAGCGCATGCATGAGGTGAAAGACCCTGAATGGATCACACCAAAGGTAAGTGTGTGATGTTTGTTTGTGAATATTTTAAATGAGAGCTCAAAATGAGAATTACTGGATATGTTCCTTTTATGATTTTGCTAATAACATGTTCTCTGTATAGACTCGTAGGCAACCAAAGATGTCAAATTTATGTGGCTTCTACGTGCTAAGGCATATATTTAATGTCATCTCTTTAGGAATGACTGAATTTACTCAAGAGGTACATATATTCTTCATTAATTTTTAATGCACTTTATTTTGGATTTAGATAATTGATTAACATTTATATAACTTTGATATCTCATATGTTTAACCTTTCTGAATCATTTCCTGACGAGGATATTGGCAACATCCGTGAGCACTGGTGTGAATATTTTCTTGAACTTCTAGAACATTGAGTTGTCATTGTTTGTTTTTTTGTTGGTAACAATTTGTAAATCATTGTACGTTAAGCCTATGATATTTTCCTCACTATTGAATTGTTTTGAACATTTTGTACATATTGTTAACATTTTTCTACTTCAAGGTTGTGTTTAAATTGGGATTTGAAATTAGAATTAAACTGTTTCATGTCTGCACATATGTAATTGAGAATGATTTGGAGTTAGTTTGTTAATCATTGTTAGTGGTGGATTACTGTTGTGTCACAAATGGATTTGTAAAAGATAAAGTTATAATTTGGTGGATAACAGTGATTTTAGCTCTAATTTGGTGCGATTACTATTACCATCTGTGTTACTGATTTTGAATGAGGAAAATCAGGTGTAAAAAATTGGGGGGGGGGGTTAAAGAGGAACGAGCTAATTTTTTTTTTTAAAAAAGAACTTTCTAAACCGCACATGACGGGTGCGGTTTAGAAAGCCACTCTTTCTAAACCGCACCAACGTAATGCGGTTTAGAAATAGGACTTTCTAAACCGCACCCGTCATGTGCGGTTTAGAAAGTCTCATTTCTTACCGTTTTTTGCTCAGTTTGGACCACAGTTTTTTCATTGAGACCGCTCGTTAGGTACGGTCTAAAAGGTGATCTTTTTAAACCGTTTCTATGTGTGGTCTTAATATGCATACATTCTAAACCGCTTTTATCTAAACCGCACCTATATAGGTTTAAAAAGCCTTTTTTGTGTGGTTTAGAAAGCCTTTTTTCCACTAGTATATATATATTGGTCAACTTGCACTTCACCAATCTTTTCAAGTCTTTTTTGTTTCTCTTACACCAATCAAATCATCCACACGCAACCCTAACAAAAATCATGCATAGCAATTTGTGATCGGAATTCGGAAACCTTAACCCAGTAGACATTAGCAATTTGATGTAAATTTTGTCCTATTTTATAAATAATTTTATTTGATATCTATTACTATCTCTAATCTTTAATATAAAAGCTAATTTTGTTTTTGTTAGGGTGACTAAATAAGCTAGATACACTGCTCAAAAGTTGTTATATTTATTATTTTTTCTAAAATAATTTGCCTTATTTATGAACTGATATATAATCTAATTACATATATAAATAAATATTTTCAAATAGTGTATTCAGTTTCTTTAATCTTTTCAACTAATGTCAATTGACTCTTATATTAAGTACCAAAAGTAATATTATGGTTATAAATGAATCAGACAATCATAAATTATATTTTTCAGATTATTTCTATTTAAAACTTGAAAAAAATTCATGACAACTCATTAGGGAGAAGAAATCAGCATTTTTCCATACTGATATATTTTTTCTTTTTAAGCAAAGTCAATGATTTACGGCCTGTTTGAGTTAGTGTTGGAAATTATTTTTCCAACATAATTTATAGTTTACAAAATAAGTATTTGAGAAAAGTTTTTTCGACTGATATAAACATAATTTTTCAAGACACTTAATCGGTCAGAAGAATATACGAGTCTCAAACCCATCTTCTTCATATGCTGTTTGACATTGCCACCTTGGGTCATCCTGATGAAACGACATCGTATAGCAGCCTTCGAAGTTTTCCCGCCTTTTATTTGCATTTCTGTCTCATCTTCGAACTCCAAGTCTCCATCTCAAATTCAAAACATTGAAAAATCATACTCTTCTCCACTCGCTGCAATTCTCCAGAGCTAAGCGCCCGTTCCGTTCTGCATTTCTTTCTACGAAATCCTTTCGTTTCTTCCATATGATTCATTCCGTTCTGTATTATGCAGTTTTCTTCGAGGCATTATGAAGTGATAAATATAAACACTTCTCTCAGTAAGAATTTAATTTTTAATTTACCACCGTATGGATTACTAACTCGTTCCGTTAAATCTAACTCTCATTCCACTGTCTTCCACCATCTATATAATTCTTTCTATTATAGCCCACCAGTGCAATTAAAGCTCAGTAATCATATCATCTGGCCCATTGGCTATTACCTTAATGACCCAATTTATATTCTTATTGATCTCATCCTTTACATAGTCTCTCAAAAGCTCCTGAAGTAATTCCTTTAAAATTCTGTAAAGTTGTATAATTTGACAGAATCGCACATAAGACAAAGATATTTGCCCAAAATGTATGGGAAAAATACTAAAGAGTGATTAATTGGAAAATAAAAAAAAAATCTATTATAAATTAGTAGTTACATTTTTCAAATGTTTTACCTTGAAATACGTAAAAAAAAGTTAATCCAATCTTTAGTTTATCAAATTTGTCTTGATTTTTATGTTGGTTGATTAAGTTTAAAATAAGTAATTTTGATTCTTCAAATTTCATTTTATTTAAAACACTGGTTGCTATACTCTAATAAAAATTTGAACAATTTTACCTTTTAAAGGATCAAAATCACTAATTTTAATCTTAAGGGATCAAAATCAAGATGTGGGTAAAATGAAGAGATCAAATATTGTATTAACCAAAAAAGTTATTTAGCCTTGTAGGACGAGTGCATTCTCTGAAGATTTTTAGATTTTCAGTTAGTACTAGCTTGCTCAAAAGTGAAATATATGATTTCAATTTACACAACTTTTAAATTTTACAAAGTCATATTTGGCACAATTGGTTCTACAAATTCATGGGAGCAAAACTTGACACCTTTATCACACTTCTGTTCTTCTTTCGTCCTCAGATTATTAGTCCTTTTCGTTTCCTATCTTCCTTTCAAATTCCTTGTGACTTATGAAATCAATCTTTGAAAATTTGTTCTGCTTGTGTCAATTCAATGGAAATTATGGATTAAATAATACAATTAAAGCATGATTTTGCAGCTAATTTTTTCTGACCCATATTCTACGCCGTATTCGATATGAATTTAGAAGAATTGCCAAATAATTGTGGACTTAAGACTAAAATGAACAAAAATCAATTTTACTTCTCATAATTACAAATCTAATTTTTCCACGAGTCTATCCTTTACTTTTGAAATGTCAAGAGAAATTAATTAATTTTATATATGATTATTTAATTGAATTAGATTCGATTATTGTTGAGTCTAATCGAGGCATCTCTCATGCATTTTCAGAACAAGTTTTGAAAAGAAAAAAATTGTTTGGTTGATTGTTCTGAAAAGTCATATTTAAAAACGAAAATTGTGAAAACTTATTTAGAATAATTATACTGTTCATAAAATAGTGAAGATGATTTTTGTATGCCAAATATAGTCCTTGATTTCGATGCATATATTATAGGGCTATATGATTATTGTTGCTATTATATTTAACCATCTTGACACAACTGCTTCTGGAAAAAAAATATTTGTGAAAAAATTTCGTTAATGCCTAACTTTTTCTTCGGCACATTTTGTTATTTATTCCGGTAATTAGTAAAAACACCAAAAAAAAAACACTTTTAAAAAATTCAATCCTACCTTATATTCACAGCAAAAAAAATTAATCAAATTTAAAAAATAACTCAAAATTTCAGCCCGTCAAAAACAATGGGATGTTCTCCTTTCCCTTTTAGTTGTCATAACATATACACAAGTGCCCTTTTCTTCATCAATAATTCAACATCTTCACGAATTCTTCATCATTCGTTACCACACCTCTGGTGAAGAACCTCAGTGATAACATTAACCAATGTGTTTAGCTCAACGAAAAGAAGAGGAAAGGAATTTTAATACTGGAATTTGATTCCAACCATTCCTATCTTGATGGAGGAAGGCTTGTTATAATCATTATTAGAAATGGTGATTTTACCTTTCTCTCTAACGTCTATTTTTCAAAAATACACTTGACATCCCATTTCTTAAAATGGACGTGACAGTCAATATTGTCACATCATTTTGCCTCCAACATCCATTTTAGAGGCATGCCTCTAAAGTCCCTTTTTGGGCTGTCACATCCCTTTCGTCAAGAAACGGATGCTAGAGGGACACCGTTTAATCCATTACTATTTACTATGTCAATAGTATCACGATTCTCCAACTTCCACCATAATATTGCCACAAAAAAACACTTTATGAAGTATTCAAGGCTTTTTCATGAAAATTTTTAAGATAAAATTACTCTTTAATTCGTTACCATTCACTTAAGGTTCAACTATTCACACATCTTATTGCTCATTTATCGGATTTCATACATGAAACACTTTGGGCCGCAGCTCCACATGAGCCAAGAGAATTAGAATGAGGAATTAAGCTCATATACAATACATATATATATATATATATATTGGTTAACTTGTAATTCACCAATCCTTTCAAGTCTTTTTTTTCCCCTCTTGCACCAATCAAATCATACACACGCATCCCTAACAAAAGTCATGCATGGCAAATTGTGATCGGAAACCTTAACCCAGTAAACATTAGTAATTTAGTGTAAATTTTGTCCTATTTTATAAATCATTTTATCTGCTATTTATTACTACCTCTAATATTTAATATAAGGGCTAATTTTCTTTTGTTAGGAAGATTAAAAAAAGCTAAATACAATACTCAAAAGTACTTATATTTATTATTGTTATTCAAAGTAATAACTTGTTTGACTGATGAAGTGATATATAATCTAATTATATATATAAATATTTTTAAATGATATATTCAGCTTATTTAATTTTTTCAACAAATATCATTTAATTTTTATATTAAGTATCGAAAGTAATATTATAGTTTTATACATTTAATTTTACTCCTCTCTTTTCTGTACCAGAAGGCTTGTTCTAACTTCTAAATGATAAACATAATCATAAATTATATTTTTGATATTATTTCTATTTAAAACTTGAAAAATAATTCATGACAACTCATTAGGAAGGAATCACAATTTTTTCATATTAATAATTTTTTATTTTTAAACAAAGTCAATGATTTATGGCTTACTTAGATTAATGTTAGAAGCTGTTTTTCTAAAATGATTTATAATTTACAAAATAAGTATATATGAAGAATTTTATATCGATTTACATGAACATGAATTTAAGACACGGAATCGGTTAGAAGAATAAACGTACCTCCAACCCGTCTTCTTCACATGATGTTTGACCTTACCACACCTTGGGTCGTCCTGATGAAGCGGCATCGTATGGCAGCCTTTGAAGTTTTCCAGCCTTTTATTTTCATTTCTGTCTTGGAACTCCAAGTCTCCATCTCAAATCCAAAAAATTGAAAATTCAAACTCTTCTCCACATACTGTAACTCTCAAGAGCTGAGGGCCCATTCCGTTCAGGGTTTCGTTCTCCAAAATCCTTTTGATTCTTCCACATGATTCATTCCATTCTGTATTATGTAGTTTTCTTCGAGGCATTGTGAAGTAATAAATATGAATACTTCTCTCAATCAGAATTCAACTCTTAATTTAATTTACCACCGTATGGATTACTAACTCATTTCGCTAAATCCAACTCTCATTCCACTCTCTTCCACCTTCCACCGTTTGTATACCCTAATAATTCTTTCTATCAGAGCCCACCAGTGCAATTAAAGCTCAGTAATCATATCATCTGAGCCATTGGCTATTACCTTAATGACCCAATTTATATTCTTATTGAACTCATCCTTTACACAGTCTCTCAAAAGCTCCTACGTAATTCCTTAAAAATTCTATAAAGTTGTATAATTTGACAGAATCGCACACAACACAAAGATATTAGTCCTAAATCTATGGGAAAAATACTAAAGAGTGATTAATTGAAAATTATAAAAAATCTATTATAATTTAGTAGTTACATTTTTCAAATGTTTTACCTTGTAATATGTAAAAGCAAAAAGATAGGTTAGTCCAATCTTTAGTTTATCTTCATTTTTGTTTTGGTTCCTTTAAGTTTAAAATAAGTGATTTTGATCCTCCAAATTTCATTTTATTTAAAGCACCATTCCCTATACTCTAATAAAAATTTAAACAATTTTGTCTTTTAATAAATCAAAACCACTGATTTTAACTTTAAGGGGCTGAAACCAAGATGTGGGTAAAATTAAGAGACCAAATATTTTATTAATCAAAAAATTATTTTGCCTTGTAGGATGAGTGCATTCTCTGAAGATTCTTAGATTTTCAGTAAGTACTAGCTTGCTCAAAAGTGAAATATATGATTTCAATTTACACAACATTTAACTTTTATAAAGACATATTTGGCATTATTGGTCCTATAACTTCATGGGAGCAAAAGTTAACACCTTCATCACACTTCTGTTCTTCTTTCTTGCTCAGATTATTAGTCCTTTTCAGTTCCTATCTTCCTTTCAAATTACTTGTGAATTCTGAAATCAATCTTTGAAAATTTGTTCTGCTTGAGTCAATTCAATGGAAATTATGTATTAAATAATAAAATTTAAACATGATTTTGTAGCTAGTTTGTTAGCTGACCCATATTCTACGGCTGTATCGACATGCATTTAAAAGAATTGCCAAATAATTGTGGACTTAGGATTAAAATGAACAAAAGTTAATTTTACTTCTCATATCTACAGATCTAATTTGCCACGAGTCTATCCCTTACTTTTGAAATGTCAAGAGAAATTAATTAATTTCATATATGATTATTTGATTGAATTAGATTTGATTATTGTTGAGTCTAATTGAAGCATCTCTCCTGCATTTTCTATAATCACGCGGATTTAAATTTGATATATCATGTTTAAGTGATCAAAATTCTTTCCATTGGAATTAACACCGTGTTGTGTCTCAATGTGAAAAGTACAATTTATTTTTGGGGTTATAGGATAAAAAGAAGATTATTTTCAATAATTTGACATATCAAATTTTGCGTAGAGACGGAAAACATTTTGCCTTTTCTTGAGTTCTATTATATTTTGTTAGTTCTATGACCCTATATATACTCCAATAGGAAGGATTTGTGTACTCCCAGAGAGTATTGCTTTCTAATTATCTAAGGGTTATGGAATAATTTTTAAAAATAGTATCATTAGACATGGCTCAAATTATATATTATTTTACTGTTGATTTTTGCAGGTTGCCAACTTAATTCAGTCATTTGTCATCTTATTTTGTCTGAAATTCTGCACAGTTGATTTTATGTAGAGTTATTTACAAAACTTATAATTTGAAGAAAAAAGTAAACAAATCACAAATGTTACAAACTTTCTTCATAATTTTCAACATTGAATAGGGAAAAGCCCCCATTCCCTATCAGATACGACAGGTTAGTGATGACCACCACATTTTAGGTAGATTTGAACGCATCAATTAATGAGAAATACTTACATACTCCCGGAATGCCACATCATCCATACTCTGTCTAATAAAAATGTTCCAAGTGTCATCTATTGTGATCCCATATCCCATAAATTTCTCCTAATTATTCCTCTTTTTCCATAATAAATATCAATTGTAATGAGAGTTATGGAAAAATGAAAATAATTAGGAGAAATTTATGGGATATGGGATCACAATAGATGACACTTGGAATATTTTTCATTGGACAGAGCATGGATGACGTGGCACTCCGGGAGTATGTAAGTATTTCTCTCAATTAATGTCAAGGGTAGTTTATATATTTATTATTTAATATTACGCACTAGTTTACAAAACAATTAACTTTCCTTTCTTATAAATTTTGTTTAGCCTACTTAATAATTTCATAATATGAAAAATCTATTTTTATAGATATAATGTTTTATTTTGATGATGAGCAAAATAAATTTTATGGAATAAATAAAATTTGATCAAATACATTCCACTTGATTGATGAGAAATAGCACTATAATGTAATATGGTGGGGTCCAAATTCTTCCAAGTGCATGTGTCCAGCACCGCAAGTAACTCTGGTGTTAAATATGAAAATTTGATAAATAGTTTATTTTAATTCTAAATATAGAATTTTAATTCATTTTATCTTTAAAATTTTATATTTTTTTTATAATACCCTTATTAGTTGTACATAGTGGGTTTTCTTTTGTTTTTTTTAATAGATATATAGTGAGTTTTCTTAATTCATGTTATAATCGATTTCTGAGCTAAAACCTTGCATTTAGCCATAAGCTATTCAAATGAGCTTCTAATAATCAATTGTTATAAATCGCAATTCAAGAAAATCAAATTTAATTTATCTAAAATATACTTTCCAATACTAATTCAAACAAGCAATAAAACATTGTTTTGTTGGCAACTTAATTCTTCCACAATGTTCCCTCCAATCTATAAATATAGATTGCTTTTTATAATAATGGAGTTGATACAAAATATAAATCACTTGCCAGATAATTAGTTCTCATTTTCTACTTTTGTCCCTATAATTAATACCCATTTTCAATTTTTTCAATTAATACTCATTTAATCAACATTCTTCAATAAGGGTAAAAATGAAAAAAATGATCCAGTTCAAAACATACCATATTAAGTGAGTCAAACATCACTTCTTTATTCCTGGTAAATCAAAGTGAACTATTTTTGGGCTGGATGGAATGGATGAGTCAAAAATTCTATAGGCCTTGTTTCTTTAATTGACGCGTGGTAAGACTTTATTGTCTTAATCCTGTCGTCATGGAAACTTTTCCACCATTGACGGTCTGTTAACAATCTTGGTTACTTGCCCTTTGTCAAACTCTTGTACTTTGAAAGAAAAAAGTTGTGGATTTTCTTCTTTCTCATTGCAATTAATTCAACCACTGGAAGGGAAAAGCCAACATTCACCTTCCTATACGTCAGGTCGTGGAAAATGACTTTTAATTTATTTGATCCTATTTATAAATAATTTGATTAAAATTTTATGTGAATGTATAATTTTATACTTCATTTATCATGTGTTAAATTTATTCCCATATTTTACAGTAAATATAAAATAGGGATAAAATTGGAAAGCGTTGAATTTAAGACAGAGTTAATGGAGTTTAATATCTTTTTATCCACGCGAAACATCTGTGATTTATAAATATGACCACAAGGGTATGTACCACTTAACATAATGATGAACCTCATGTACAGCAAACAAATTTGTGAAAGAAATAAGTCGTAGTCAACAGGTAAATATGACTTGCGTTGAAAAGTGAAGTGTGGATTGATGTAGAAGAAATAGGAAAGTATAGCATACTACAGAATCATAGATTGAAAAAGTGTGCTTGGATTATTAGAAAAACTCTTCCCTTGCTCCTCTTCATTACGTTTGAAGATGAAAAATTCGAAGCATGAAAGCCCATCTGGTATCAAAGTCCACTGGCATTTTGTAACACACACACACACACACTGACTTGACCTATATTAATTTTTATATAATTTAATCCTATCTTTTTATATCAATACAATTGTAATATGAATTATAAATTTTAAATAAAGTAAAAGGAGCTTGGTTTTCTAAAGAAAATTCTATTTTGGTTTTAATAAATCAGGATATCTTTTACTTAATAGATTATTTAAAATCAAAATGTAAAAGATAGTTTCGTTTTAATTTGACTTTAGTCTTGGATGGGGTTAATTTTTTATTTGAATTTATTTTTGATGACATTACTTAAAACATGATATAAAGGGTATTATTGTCATTGTAAATGTCATATGAATTTTCTTTCTTCTTCCCTCCAATCCAAATACAAGGAGGAATAACATCCTGCTTATTTAGACTAATGGTAAAAGTGATTTGCAGTCTATAAAACAAGTATATAGGAGGCATTTTATATTAATCTGTGTAAATGTACTTTTATAATACTAATCCAAATCCAAACAGGTTCAATATCACTCCACTTTTCCCCACCCTCTGATCTATTCTCTACCTATTCAATGATAACGTTTTTTTCAATCAACCTACCCAATCATAACGTAAGAGTCTATATACTAAATGTTTTGATATTTTTTTTAGTTAAGATCACTACAAAAAAGAGGGCAATTTGTAGCTGTTATTTTGTCGTGGTTTTATAAACCGCCACAAAATATGTAACTTGTAGCGGTTCTGAACAAATTTGCCGCGGAAAATAAGCGTTTGCCATGACGGTTAATTAGTAGCGGTTTAAAACCACTACAAACTTTGGCGCGAATGACCCGCCAAAATTGCAGCGTACTTTTGCAACGGTTTTATGGAAAAAAACGCGGTAAAATACGAAAGGTCACCAATTAGTAGCGGTTACTAAAACCGCTGCAAAATAAACCGATACAAATTTGAAACGTCACGGAATCCCTCCAATTTAGCAGCGGTTTTTATAAAACCGCTACTAAGTTTCGTGTTTTCCGAGAAGTCATCTTATTTTGCAGCGGTTTGGGCAACGGTTTTATTGGAACCGCTGCTAATTAGCAGCGGTTTTGTTTAAACCGCTGCTAACTCCTGGCTCTATATATTCAACTTCTATTTTCTCAAAAACGTCACATCGAAAGAGTTTCAGAAACTAAAATATAGAGAAATCAGTCTATTCTTGAGAAGAAAAGGTATTACTTTTGCTTTTATTTTATTGTTTTTTAAATTTATTTAAAGTATTTTTATGTTTATATTTTTTAACTTTATTTTAATGTTTTTTATTTTATTATAGATGTCTAGTCCCGATCCTACACGCAGGCCCGGTAAGGAGCCTATGATACCACACGAGGACATCCCGGAACGAAGTGGCGCTGAGGCCAATCCTGAGGAAGTGGTGCTTCATGGGTCATCGTCGATTCCTTGATCGGAAGCACAAGTTCAGATTGCAGAAGAATCGTTTCAATGGAAAACAAGAAAGAAGAGGACCGCCCATCGTTTTAAGTGGTTTCGATATTCATAGTCAGCTAGATGCTGTTCATATTGAGTTTGGGAAGAAGGATGATGCAGATCGAGCAGGAAGAAGATCTCGTACCACTTCAGAAGTTAATGCAGTTCAGCAATGGTGCAAGAGGAGTATATTTTTCAATCTACCATATTGGAAGTTCAATATGCTACGCCACAGTCTTGATGTGATGCACATCGAAAAGAATGTGTGTGATAATATTCTTTTCA
>QFDD01005026.1:0-12152 GCA_006871305.1 Vachellia collinsii | reverse complement strand
TTTATGTTATATATAGATATAATGTTGTTTTCATAAGAAAAATCATAATTCTACTCCCAACAAATTCTTAATTTTGGATGCTTCCAAATTTAATTTTTACTCTCAACAATCACAAATATCTCATATGATTGGAGATATATATCATTGAATTGATACTTTTCAGTAAAGATCTGAATGTATGTTTGTCATAACCGAACCCCTAGTCACTTTGTCAGTAAACTTAGTTTTAACCAGTAAGCTGAGGAATTAAAAAAAGAAAAAAATTGTATCCATACAAAATAAATAACGTGATTTCTAAGTGTTTTTATGGAGCTATCCTCGGTAAACAAAATTTTAATTTCATTCTAAAAAGGATATGGAGTAAGGGTAGTTTTGGAATAATTTCGTTGAAGAGGGGGCAGAATGGTTTAGTCACATTATTTAGAGAGAGAGAGAGAGAGGCTTTCTACGTATTCTGTGGTCCGGAACAGCTGACAGCTACAGTTCACAAGTCAGAGAGACGCGCTTCAAAAACACATCTCCTGAACCTCTTCTGACCTTCCTCTCATTCTTCGCTCCTCCCGCTCCTCTCTGCCTCTCCCGCTCCTCTCTGTTGCTTCACACGAAACAAAGAGGAGAGAGCTGATAGTTTGAACTCCTAAAGCTACTGAGTGACGAAGAGCCATTTTCTTCTTACCGAAGGTGGTAATAATGCTACACACAGGCTCAAGTTTTCTTTTTTAAAGCTTCACTTTCTCACCTGCATGACGATTATTTGTTGGTTCATGCCTTCATTTCTTTCTTAGCTGATTTTGTTTTGCTTTTGTATGTCTGGGTACGATTTTCTGCATGCACGTGTCTCGCCTTTGAACTGCTTTGCTTTTTCCTCCTTTCTGGTTTTGTGATTATGAATTGTTATTCCTCCTTTCCTCTTTGGAAGATCTTACCCGAGCTTCTGTCTCTTATCGTTCTGTAAAAGTGCCACTTGAAAAAACTGTTAAACATTTTAGGAACCGGGTCAAGATTTTTACCAGCTGCGCATAGTGCGCGATCAGTACTTGCATTCTCACTTTCTTCTCAAGCTAAAACTTATTTATGTTTGATCTATAAAGGGTAGTTTTCGTGCTACATTATATGCTCTCTGAAAATCCTTGTCTTTTTTTTAAATTTTACCATGTAAGCAAATTAAGTAATATGCAAGTTAGTGCTTGCTTGTTTCGTTTCCTTGTAACTCTGGTTTTAAAAAGGGTACAATGCGTAGCGACTTATCCTGTTTCCCTCTTGTTTGGTAGCTTTGAAGCTAAGCAATTTGGACTGTTGTCTGGTTTAGCTTACTAGATCAAGCTTGTGATTTGTTTCCTTTTTGGTTGGGTTATCTCTAAATTGATTAAATATTGATTACCAGTTAATGATGTTACCAATTGGATAGGGGCTGAGAACGATGCCAAACCAGCTATGGTTTGTACTGCCGATGATTTACAAAGCTGGAAAGAGTTTCCCAAGGGACTTAGGGTTCTTCTCCTTGATGGGGACACCAATTCTGCAGCCGATGTAAGGACAAAGCTCGAGGCGATGGACTATATTGGTAATACTTTTTTTTTGTTAGCTTCCCACACTTTCTCATCTACTTGTATTTTGGCCTAGAAATTTCCCACTTGCCTTTATTAGTGAATAGAATTGGTCCCCATTTTTCTTTTCTTTCCTTTTTCTTGGATGGCATCTTGTAAAGTTTCGTTGCTTTGGATGCTCTGGATATATAATTCTTGGGAATTTTGCGGTATGGGATTTAATGGAATCCATGGTTAGAAAATCCTAAAATACAGCATTTTTTTTTTTATCCTTTTGTGATGCTTAATGTTGTTATTGTTGTTATTCTAAATGGCGTATAAAGCTTCTAAAATGTTACATTTCCTCCTGAAGTATATGCTTTAAGCGTTTCAGTAACTTCATTAAGGATAGATGAAATCATAACTCACTTTGAACGACCATGTCTACCCAAATATGGTCCATTGATAAGCTTCGTTAGCATGGATTAATTACTTGAATGTAAAGCACAACAGTATTTTCGAATAAATGAGTTTTATTGAAAATATTACACTACTAGTATTGAAATTTCAATTTGAATCCCTATATTCCCACATTCCCATGTGATCCTTCGTGTTCTTCACATGCTTGTCATACTGCTTAGTAAGCCTCAGCGTTATTGTGCAGTTTCTATATTCTGCAATGAGAATGAGGCCTTGTCGGCGATCTCAAGTAAACCTGAAGGCTTCCATGTTGCCATTGTGGAGGTAATGCATTTTAGAATTTGTGAAATTGTTATTGTCATGACTTTTATCATCTGCTTTTTTTTTTCTTTCCATTTCTTATTTACTAATCTTGAATTCTTTTAGATTATTGTTATAAGCCTGCATTAGTTCTTTAATTATTGACCACACGAATTGATCCTACTTGCATCTATAACTGCAGGTTAATACAAGTAATAACCAGGGATGTTTCAAATTTCTGGAAAATGCCAAGGACTTGCCAACCATTAGTGAGTTCAGAAACCAACCCTACCTATGCAAGTTCTTGACTTGTATTTCTCTTCCAACCACAAGGGGCATTCTATTCTAAGTCAAAGTTAGAATGCATTACACCAGTTTTTAATAAGGAGAAGCCCGCACATTGTACCTTTCAAGTCCAACTATAAGTTTGGCCTATTTCTGGGTCTCTGTCTTTTGCTACTTTTTTTCTCTAAGAACTGTAAGTTCTAAGGATATTTTCACCTTCATTCATTTGTTTCATGGTCGTCACTGTAATTTTTTTACGTACCGTGACGACTTCTTTTCTACTTGAGAATTTTGTAACCTTCTTAATGCATGCATGGTCTGTAAGGGAACATGGCATATGAAACACAAGTAAGAAGTTTACTCTAAAAACATTCTCTTTCACACAATTTTTCTAACAAGTGATACTTTTAATTTGATGCAGTGACTTCAAACTACCATTGCCTCAGCACCATAATGAAGTGTATAGCAGTAAGATTTCGACTTAAATATATTAATCTCACTGGGTTATTATTTATTATTTCTCAAACTTAGCCTTAATAGTTAATAATGTTGTTGTATTTTTATCAGTTCGTATTTTTAGTACTTTCAATTTATGGACCAAAATATGAGCTTGTTTTTAATTAGGCCTCTAATAGAAGAATTGACTATCTAGTTCAAATATCCCGTTCGATGTTTTTGCATTTTTTATCCGTTTATATTTTTAGTACTTTCAACTTATGGACCAAAATATGAACTTGTTTTAAATTAGGCCTCTAATAGAAGAAGTGACTATCTAGTTCAAATATTCCGTTTGATGTTTTTGCATTTTTTATCAGTTCATCTTTCTAGTGCTTTCAATTTATGGACCAAAATATGAACTTTTTTTAAATCAGGCCTCTAATAGAAGAAGTGACTATCTAGTTCAAATGTTAGTAGTCTCAGATTTTATAACTCATATTAGTACTATTTAATTGCATCCGAATCATTGATGTTTGCCTTTTAATTCTACGTTCTTTCTTAAGCTTGGTGCAGTTGAGTTCCTAAGAAAACCACTCTCTGAGGAAAAGCTCAGGAATATCTGGCAGCATGTGGTTCACAAGGTCTGATAACAGTTATGGCATTGTGCTGGCATTTACTATTTTAACATGATTTGGACAAAATTGTTCCTGATGTAGTTTAATTGAGCAGGCGTTTAATGCTGGGGCAACTGTCCTGCCCGAATCACTAAAACCTGTGAAAGAATCTGTAGTATCGATGTTGCAGCTCCAAACAGAAAACAAGGAACAGCAAAGTAAAATCTCAATAGATATCGAGAAAGTATCCAGGTTTGGTGAAAATGACCATGACCTATCATCTGGGAGTGATAATAAATACCCAGCTCCTTCAACTCCACAATTAAAACAGGGTGCTAGATTACTTGATGATGGAGATTGCCATGAACAGACCCATTGCTTAATCGAAAAAGAAATTGGAGAACTGGATGGGGAAACTATATCTGTCGAAACTACATGTGGGAATTCTAATTCTGAGGGCCCTACGCCCCAGCCAAGTAAGCCTGAAATGACCTTAATCAAGAAGGAAGAGGAATTTGCCAATGGTTCTAAGAGTGAGAGTGATGTTTCTACACATATTCATGATGGAAATTTTGTCAGCAGCAACGATGATAGCACTGCATCACCCAACAAAGGTGTTCCCAGTGATGCATGTGAGAACACAACAAATAAAAAGAAATCAAAGAAGATGAAGGTACACGGATTTTTTACTTCTAGTTCTTGTCATCTTTTTGCACATGCCTCTCTCCTCCAGTAACAAACTAGGCGTTAAGCTTGTAACTCATGACTGGTTGGCTTCGCTATATGTTGTTGAAGCTGTTAATTTTTCTAATGTATCTAATATGCATGGCTGGAGCAATCAATAATGGGATATGGATAGACACCTCTCTATGCTGAAATCTCCGAATCTGATGTACTTTCTAGTTGAGGAAAATCTTCTCGGAAAATTCTTGTGCTCATAGCAGTTTTTGATTATACCATGAACTATTGTTTTACCACCGGCTTATTTGACTTTCATCCATCATAGATTTATGATTTTTTTTTTTTTGTTTTAATGTAGAAGCTTATACCTATGTGTTGTTTGTTTCTTATTCTTCTTTTTTTCTATAAGGGAATTCTTTCAAGTAAGCAAATGATTTGCTGTTTCTGATTATCTCAACTTGCTTTTGCCGAATAATTATGGTTTCAGGTAGACTGGACGCCTGAACTGCACAACAAATTTGTTCAGGCAGTGGAACAACTAGGCATTGATCAAGCCATACCTTCTCGAATACTGGAGCTAATGAAAGTGGAGGGCTTGACAAGGCATAATGTGGCTAGTCATCTTCAGGTTCTTGATTAGCTTGCTTTTTATAGTCTCAGTTTCTATCACAAATAACACTGCTAGTGGCAGTAGATGATTATAAAAGGGTATATCCATGTATATTCTTAGGTTGACTCAATTACTTTTTCATGTCAAACAGAAATATAGGATGCACAAGAGACATATCTTGCCCAAGGAAGAAGATCGAAGATGGCCAAATCAAAGAGATATGATGCAAAGGAACTATTATGTACCAAGACCAACTATGGCCTATCCTCCATATCATTCTAATCACACCTTACATCCTGCTCCTATGTATCCTTTGTGGGGTCAACCAGGAGGTCAACCAGCCGGTGTACAGATGTGGGGCCCACCTAACTATCACCTATGGCAGCCTTTTCCTGGGGTACTATTTCTCATCAGAACTAGAGCTGTAATTTACTCTTCCTTTATTTTGCAAACTACCTTTAGCAGCCTTGTGATGATTTGCTATATATGGTTGATGTGTTAGATGCATGCAGAAGCATGGGGTTGCCCCGTGTTGCCACCTTCTCAAAATCCTTGCTTTTTCCAAACTCAAGTGAGTAATGCCTATGAAAGATTCTGACTTTCTCTTATTCTGAGTGTCATAACTAAATCTAACCATACCTACTGCTAATTAAACTTATCTTGTCAAATGCAGCATATGCCTGGATTGCACAGTGCTAATAACGTTGAGTATAACCCTAGCATGCCTCCGAGTTCGTTGGAGCATTATCCGGTAATGCCTTGCTTTCCCTTCATTCTTCTAACAAGTATATGGTGCTAAGAGCCACCAGTTTTTACTATTAGGTTGAGGTTGTATGACACTGTAGCATGATATCACATGGGGCGTCCCAATTAAAGTTTGCACTTTCAAATCCTTAAATAACTTTCACTGTGTTTGAGTCTTGAAGATTCTAAATGGGCACGAAAATTTGCTTAAAGTTTGCTTGTGTTGGGTGTGCATGCAGGCTGATGAAGTTGTTGACAAGGTTGTAAAGGAGGCAATAAGCAAGCCATGGCTGCCCTTGCCCTTAGGTCTGAAACCTCCTTCCACAGATAGTGTATTGGCTGAACTCTCTAGACAAGGCATATCCACCATCCCTCATGGTTCTAAATCTACATAGCCATCTGATGGAGACGAAATTTAATGTTGTTCGGGCTGGTACTAGGATTGCTTCTTACACAATAAGCAATTCAGATGATGCCCACCCTACTTACTGTAATTTTTTTTCCTTTCTTTTTCCCTCAAATTTGAGTTGAGATCCCAATTAAATGAATTGGTTAGGAGATGGAGGTTGGGACCGGGGTAGCTTGTCTGGTCCCTCTCGAACCACCGACCACTCTTGAGATTTCCACCAAGCTGATGATGTGAAGCTACACTTGAACAACAAGAATGGACATCGACCCTATCCTATCCATTGCCTTTAGTTTGCCGGAATAAAAAAGAGCTCATTGCAGTGGGAGACACCAGTGAGGCAATATTGGGCGTCCCAGAAGTGGCCACGTGGTTGCTGATACTTACAACATGTTTGTGGCTGTAAATAGACACAAAAAGTTTTGTTGGATGGGGCATGTGAGTTGTGAATGCACAACTTTTGGTGCAAATTGCAGGCTGAAATGTGTACTATATGAGAGGGATAGGGTGGGTGGGGCTAGCAGTAGTTGTAGTGGAGGAAGGGATCTAATAATGGAAACGTTGGCGTTTTTGTTTTCTTGTTCCCCTTTTTTGGGGGGGACGTTGATATTTGCCGCTCTCTCTCTCTCTGGTGGTTTGTGAATAAAAATGAGCGCAATCCAGAAGGAAGCTGACAATTCCATTTTCATGTTCGCTTCTCAAAACATAGTTGAGCTAAAAGCGTTCATCTGCCGGCTTGCCCGCCTGGGTTCGCCTGTTGCTTTCTTCAATTTCCTTTTCACGATCAATTAAACCTAAGCCAGACAAAAAACCATTGACCTCTTTTTTTGGAAAAAAAAACTACCCGTAATATATATTTGAAACTCTTGTTGCTACTGAAAAATTTACAAGTCATCAAAATAACATTTGAAAATTGTTGCATGCTTTTCGTTCACTGATCGATCTAAAAGGTGGCAAACGAGCGCACGATGCTCTTTCGAAGGCTCTTGACTATAAATAATAGCTTATGCATATACTCCCTTCACTGTAGATATAAGTTCTCTGTTTTTAATGTAAATTGTACTACAAATAAATATATAATGTCTTATATTTAAAATTATGTTTAGAATTGAAGCGGAAGGAGTATAGTAACTCACTTGAAGATCTAATAATTACAGTTCGTTCAAATTTCATATGGATTTCTTAAAATTGATAGGGTTAAATATACTTTTAATCTCTATAGTTTACTCTGATTTGGTTTTTGGTCCCTGAAGTTTAAAAGTTATGGTTTTGGTCCCTTAAATTTACTCTGTCTAAAACTGTTAGTTCCTATAGTTTTAAAAGGACCTACACCTAATATTAATAAAGTTAATTTTGCTCATGTGTCACTAATTTCATTGATTATAGTGAAATTTTTTAATAACTGAATAAGGTAACATGAAAAAAAATTGTTGTATAACTTATCATTGTAATTTTATAAACTTGAATGTTTGACTGTGTTAATTAACACAATTAAATTTAGGGATCAAAATAAAAATTTGTTCAAAATATGAAGATTAAAACCAAAATTCATTCAAAATATGGGGATAAAAAATAAAATTAATTAAAAATACAGGAACCTTTTAAAATTATAGAGACTAACAGTTTTAAACAAAGTAAACTTGAGAGACCAAAACCATCACTTTTAAACTTCATGAACTAAAACCCAAATTAAGGTAAACTACAGGGACTAAAAGTATGTTTAATCCAAAAAATATCTATTCTTTTTTTGATAAAAAAAAATATCTATTCTCCAATGACTTAACCCCAAAACAATTAACTAAGGGGTAGGCAGTAGGCATATACAGATCAAATAAACTAGTCCTCTTCGTTAGCTTAGTGGTTTTTTTTTAATTTCAAAGCAGTCAATTTTTCAAAAAATGAATTTATTCTCAGAACAATTCCAAAATTAAATACTTGATTTATTAATTCTTTTACTCATTAACTTAAGAAAGTGTACAAAAATATGAGGAACCCTATCACATAAACCCAGTGTGATTGGGCCCATGACCCGTGTTCATTTGACCACCAACTCAGACGGCCCAGCCAACATCCGCGATATGCAGGCCCTTGGATCAAGGTCAAAGAATTGTGTAATAAATATAAAGACGCGAGGCTTAAATGGTCAAGTAAATGAATTAATTACAACGTATATTCTGAAATATTTATAGGTAATGTTAGATTATATATTAATTTAAAAAAATAATAAATATATCAGTTAATCAACTTCTTTAATTTTTCTTCAAGAAGAGTCATATGACCCTTGTATTAAATATCAAATGTGTATATAACCTATCCATAAGCAAACAAAGATTAGAATTTTCAGGTTGAATTTAGGGCCCGTTTGGATTCAACACACACCCTCACCGCAATGCAATCCAGTGCAATATTAATTACCATGCATCTTGTAAACATTATTGAAAATAAGAATGGAAAAAGAAATTCTATGTATTATCATAAATTTATTTGGGTACAACACTAATTTATTGTCACTTGAGGATGATGAACAAACCTCATTTTGATGACTTTTAAGGTGGGAATACAAGTTATTCCCCCTCTATACATTGTAGGGATTCTACATCCTCCTACTCTTTAATGATGATTAAATAATCTCACATCCAAACCATTACATTATAGCCCTTTGTATAAATTTTTGGATCATTAATTAATTAAATGATTAACACTAATCACCTTAATTTTTTCTGAACACTAATCACCTTAATTTAGAGCATATTTGGATTAGCTTTTGGAGAATATATTCTGTCTCGGTTTGCGTAAAAATTATTTTTAGAGAATAAGAATATGTTTGGATAATTATTGTTATAATAACTTTTAGGATGTAAAATGACCAAAAAAGGGTATACAGTAATATATTAAATGACTTTTTAAATTTTAAATATGTGCGTGTAAAAATTGGTCCTCAGGGCATATACATTAGAAGGCAAAAGAATATTGATTTGTGTGGATATGTGAGTGTAAAAGCTGGTCCTCTGAGCTTTAACCAAAACCATGATTTTGAATTGGGAAAAATGGTTTTAGTTGCAGAAGCACTTTTGCAAAAAAATGGGATGTTTGGCATCTTATAGTGTAAACCATGGTTTTGGCTAAAAAAAAGCGCTTCTAGATGTGTGCCAAACATGGTTTAAATTCTGGAGAATAACTTCTAAAAAAATTGGAAAGAATAGCTTTTGAAAAACCATGGTTTCCACCCCAAAACCATCGTTTTGTGGGTAAAAAACTATTTTGATGAATTTGAGTATGTTTGTCTACCACTATTTGAAATTGTGATTTTAAACTCAGAAACTATTTTGCATTTTCAAAACATATTTGTCAACAACTTTTTTAAAACAATGATTTTAATTGTTTACTAAACATGCAGTAACTCATAGTTCTAACACATCTGTTTGGTTTGTTAGAGGGAATAACAACACCATATTCGTTAGAAAAATATGAAAAATTATGAAATGGCCTTTTGACCCTTTTACAAAAGCCAAAGAGAAAAACAAATTTTTTGCTCTTCTTCCCTGGTAATGGCCTCCCAACAACATACGACTTCAAAAAAAAAAAATAGAAAAATAGATCTGAACAATTTTCAAAACCAAGATCTAAAAAATTTCAAAACGGAAGAGAGATAATTGGAAAAGCAGATTTGACAAGGGATCGTTTTGCAGCCACCCGTGAGAACTGAATCCACACGTGCACAGGTTTAAGATCCTAGCCAAAACCTGCACTCGTGCGTTATTGATTCTCAATCTTTCCGTCCTGAATAGCAACTCTCCGCTCATCACTTTAGCGTCCAAAGGAGTCAAAAGAAGTATTGACCATTGATAAGAAGCAAGAGATGGAGGTAGATCTTCAGGGGTTTGATGGTGTAACTGGATGAGGAAGGAGAAATGCTGTGGTTGCGGCGACGGAGCAGGGAGTAACGATGAGTTAGAGAGACGAGGAATGTGCTGACTCGCACGAGGGAGGCGGCGGCGGCGGCGACTACGAGTGAAGAGGGAGAAGGGAGGAAATAATGGAAAAGAAAAAAGTAAAATAGACTGAAGGGCTTGAAACTTTTTAATACATGCAATTAATAAGTGGAGTTATAAATGGTGATTACTAAATTTAGTAATAGTGCAATTATAGTTATCATTACAATCCTGCAATGAGGTTTAACCAAACGGGTTTTAACGTTTATTATAACAAGCATGTATCACCATGTCCATGGGGTGGCGGAATCAGTTTCAGTGCTAAGCAAAAAGCTTAGCTTATCCTACTAATATGGTCTGAACCGTTCAGATCTGATTTGAACTGTTCAGATTTGATTTTATAAAAATCTATTTTTTTCTAAAAAAATTATTCCAATAGATACAGAATAAAAAATAAAAGCAATCTTTTAACTATTATTTTTTTTTTAAAATAATTTTTTACTTACAAAATTATTATTTTTTAAAAAATCAAATCTGGACCGTCCAGATCCAGATCTAGACGATCCATATCATATTAGTAGGATGAGCTAAGCTTAAAGCTTAGCACTGAAACTGGTTGGTGCGTGTGCGCGCGCTCGTTACTGTTTTGTTTTGGATTATGATTTTTGTTCTTTTAATAAAATCTTGATGATTTTTTATGGTTGAGTGCTTGGTCCTGGACAAATGTTTGGATGATGCTGCATCGTCATGTTATATTCAGAAGTGTGTAATGATTATTACTGAATGTTTTGGGAATAGTTTTTGAAAAGTGATTTTACTCAATTCGATATTTATATGTAAGAGGAATTTTGTCTTGACTTATATGAAAGTGCTTCTAAAAGCACTTTTAAAGGGTAATCAAACATGCATTTAGAATCGTGACTTTGTGAGAGGATTGTGATTAATTCTACTTGTTTGTGCAAATTTCAGTCATTTTTTGGGCATACACTACTCCCAAAATATTCTGTTTCATCCATCTACTAAATCGTTGGCAAAAAAGAAAAGCATTTCGTAATAAAAAAGAATTACTATTTTTTTTTATTAAAAACTATCCCCATCTCTGTCTCCTTTTTAAAAATAAACAAACAAACGTTACTATGACTCGTGAGAAAGAAAATATGAACAATTAACGATGATTTTAATATAGTTAAACGCTCTTATTTTTATTATCATTCATGCACTGTGAAGACAGTACATAAGTGTAGTATATGATGAGTAAAATATGACAGTACATAAGTGTTATATACGTTTGGGAATAATTTTTGAAAAGTAATTTTACAGATATGTGAAAAAGTTTTATCTCGATTTATATAAAAATACTTTTCAAAAATAATTGTTAAATATAGTTTAAAGTGATGCACCCCCCATCCAAAACGTTAACAATTTACCAGTTGCAGTTTAATATGTAATGAAGGTTTAAAATTAAGACTATTTTATCCGATAAAGATTCGGACCAGTGTGTGTGTGTGTGTAAGCATGCATCATGGAAGTTTTTTTTTTTTTATAATTTGTGGACACGTGTATATATATATGCATATTTGACCATGTAATGCTGAGTGTAATATCTTACCTGTACGTCTTGCTGATTGAGTTCCGTCTCCTACAACTCCTTCTCAAGCTGTTTTTCTCCATTCTTATCGGTTCAGTTTAAGAAAAATAAAGATATTTCTTTATATTCAAACAATTATTAATATTGGATATGAAATTCACATGAATCGATGCTGGTTTCACTAAAATGTTTAAATCATAAATTTTATAAATAAAATAAAGAATAATTTTACTTCATAAACATTCCATAAATATAGAACTTTAATATTATAGCGAGCTATCTGTATCATGTCCACACGACAATAATTATTTGATAAAGAAATTACGGGGAACAATTATTTGTCTCTGGTACATGTAATAAATTACGTTACTTTCTAAATTATATTTTATTCACTTTATGATTAGCATGAATTGTTATAAACACAAAAGTTCAGTGCGATCGTTATATTTAAATTAAAGGATTCGATCTCTGGTCATGGACAACATCACAACATCACATTTTTATAAAACAGAAGCATAATCCTCAACCATACAAGTCTGAAATGCATTAGATTATTAACTCTGTTTTGTTGGCCAAAATAATTAGATAAGAGCACTGTGTTTCAAACA
>QFDD01005025.1:0-13364 GCA_006871305.1 Vachellia collinsii | reverse complement strand
TTATGATTCGTTACAGGTGACTCAAGAAAGGTAGATCACTTGCTTAAGCTTGATGGTGCAAAGGAGAGATTGTGCCTTATAAAAGCAGATCTCGAGGAAGAAGGTTCCTTTGACGAAGCTGTTAAAGGATGTGAGGGTGTGTTTCATACTGCATCTCCCTGTTATTTTGATCCCACAGACCCACAGGTTTGTATCATTTTCTAATTGTTGGAAGATAATTTGGCTGTTATCTTGCTTTACCGAAGCATTTTATTTCCTAGATTTTAATTTGTTTGAAGAATCTTTTTAGCTTGGGAGATGAATCACAGTGAAGTTGTCTTCCTTTTTCGTTAAGAAGTTATTCCTTCTTAGAAATCATAAGGTCCTATGCTAAAAGGACAAAACGTTTTATAATTAATTTTTCCTTCAAGGCAGGCAATTAATTTCTAAATCTCATGTTGTTCACCATGTTGAACCTTCCAAAAACTTTCTTCTTCCTCTGCCTTTGGCAAATAATAACACAATCAACTTCTTATAGGCGAAAAAGTTCACTATTTCCTGTTAGACTTCAAATATTACAAATCTTGTGAAACTTATTCAAAAATTACTGTAGAGAATAAAAAATCATGCCCAGTTACCTGTTGTCCTTTAAGTATGTGGTTAATAGGGTGGAAAATTGAGTACATGCATACCTTCGCTGGTTCCCATTTGCCTGTTTAGTTGAGGAAACACATCTTTGTACTAGAGAAATGGCTGTAGCTTAGGACTTCACATCTCAGGCCCATTACAGGTTTCCTTACGGGTTAAGATCCAATTTTGCCTTGAAAGTTTTCATATAGGAGTTTTGAGTTTTCAAAAGCTTTTATTGGATCAATATAATCTCAAAAGTGTTAAAAAGAGATCAATATCGCTTTTGAAATTTAAAAATGTTAACAGTTAACACTTAACGTTAGTTTTTTAATGGTAAACATTCATTTTTTAACGGTTAGGGTGAATTTGCTCCTTCTTTAATACTTTTGGGGTTACATAGATCCAACAAAAACTTCCGAATACCAATAGCTCTTGTACGAAAACTTTTAGTGTAAAATTGAACCTCAACTCTTTGATTATTGCATCATTTACCAACTTTATCCTCATTTCAGATTGAACTTATTGACCCGGCGGTCAACGGAACTCTCAATGTCCTAAAGTCGTGTGCAAAGTCATCAGATGTGAAACGAGTTGTTTTAACATCTTCCTTTGCAGCAGTTTCACAGAATGGAAAACCTCGAACTCCTGATGCTTTAGTTGATGAGACATGGTTTTCAAGTCTAGATTTCTGCAGGGATACGAAGGTAAGTGCCAATATATTATACTGACACAAATGAAGTCTACTTAGCTTTTAACGAAAAATGAACAAATTATGATTCTGGCAGTCAGAGGTAAATGAGAGCAGCTTGGAAGTTATTCTGGGCGTATGCCACGTATGCAGTTTTGCAACTTTTTGGTCTATGGATCATGCTTCTGTTACTAATATGAATAAGACAACAATTGTTATTTTAGTGATTTTTCATTATTATGATTCAGCGTTCACTGACCAGTGACCATGTCATAACTCTGAAGCACTAGTGAATGACATTCACTAATGATGATGAGAAAATGGCAACCTCATAAGGTGAAGAGTAAATTGAAGGATTGCTTAATGATGTTAGATTTGATAAAGAAAAGGACGTAGTTTATTTATCTTTGGATAAGGTTTAGACATAAAAACTATGGTTGATCTGTTAATATGTAAATAATATATTTTCTTATTATTAGGCTGGAATTAAGGATTGAATATTGGGTGGAAAATATTCTCAATCTTAATATCTTCCCTAATTATTTTGTAATCTCACCCTAATCCCTTGTGATCTCACCTGATATGCTCTGTATTCTATATAAGCTGTATAGTATCATCAATAATAATCATCATAGTTCATATTCGGAATTGTTCTACAAACACTCTGAAATGTCGTTGCCTTTTATGACTCAAATACTTGATGTGTGATTGATAGCTTGTCATCATGTTTTTATGAGGCTTTTTCAAATGTGAATTTGGTTTCTATATTGATATATCATATTGGACACTATCTATTATATTTTGAATATCTTAAAATTGTTGCTACATTTCCATACAGCTCATGCTATGCTATGTGCTAAAAGCAATATCATTTTAAAGCCTTAGCAAAACAAGTGTATTAAGCACTACGAAGATATTAGAATGAGATTTGAGTTTAAACTATACTTCATTTTGAGACCAAATTAAAATCAAAATAAGAAAGTATCCTGTAACATTTAGGACTTTTGTTTTAGAATTATTTCCTATGTCTGCCAATTGTTGTATCAAAAGTTTGTAACCATTTAGTATTTTTCATTCTGCTTCAAGTTTCCTACTGCTTTATATTCTGTGTTCTTTCAGCGCTGGTATCATGTTTCCAAGATTTTGGCTGAAGAAGCTGCCTGGAAATTTGTGAAAGAACACTGTATCGACCTGGTTGTTCTCAACCCAGCATTTGTGATAGGGCCACTCTTGCAACCATCACTTAATGAAACTTGTGCTCTTATACTTAAGCTTATTAAAGGTAATTTTTTATGTACTCATTAGGTTTAACACTTTCCTGGAAATCCTGTTTTACGTTCTGCCTGCACGACTGCACCGGGATTTCTTGATGGCTTTTAACTGAGCTGCTTTTCTTGGTATGGTCAAATGAAAAGGGGATTCGTGTCAAAATGTTGAAGTGGAATAATGTGTTGCGCACATTGAAATAAGAAAATGAGCAGTATGGTTGTTGAGAAACCTATTGAAGTGGAACTCTGATGGATTTGGAATTTTATGTTTCTCTAGAGTGAGCCTTAGATCATTATTATCTGAGGTTATAGAGTTGATTTTTATATAGACGCTCTTAACTCAGTTATCCTTAATCATTTATTCTCAAGAGATTAAGTACTGAGAGAAACCAACTATCCAAGTCCTAGTTTGAACACTTTTTTTTGTTACAAAGAAACTAAAATTCCTTTGGTTTCATACTTTCATTAAATTCATGTTAAATATTCTTTTGTTTTTATAACTGGATAAGAATTGTCGTGTTGCTCCTCATCCCTCACTCTTTGGATGCAGGTCAAACATATCCAAACTATTGTGCAGCATGGGTCAATGTGAAAGATGTTGCAAATGCCCATATTCAGGCCTTTGAGATTCCTTCAGCCAGCGGAAGATATATTTTGGTTGAGAGAGTTGAACATTACTCAGAACACGTCAAGATTTTGCACGAGCTTTTCCCAACATTACAACTTCCTGATAAGTAAGTTAATTATTACTACCTCTGATCATACATATAAAAGTTTGCCAAAAGGTTTAATTTGATCTTAGATATAATAACACTTCAATCCATTTTGCCTCCCAAACTTGTAATTTTTACCCCAATTCCATTAAGGGTAGTTACAAATGCACATGATTAGAAAAGGTTATTTTAAGAATATTAACACACATTTGTTACCAATAACTAGTTTAACTAATTTTTTAATGTTATCAAATTAATTCTCTAGCTCTCATATTAAAGACCTGACGGGTATTATAATTTCACGGATGAATTAACTTATGGATCTATAGCTTTATTTCTTGAAACCTCATATACATTTTATCCTTGTTTCTTCTGAATTTTTTCTGAGACGAACTCTTCTGCTTAAAGAACTAAAAATTGCCCCTTACTTGAAGCAAAATAAATGACTTTCAGAGACGACAGGAACATCACTTCATATCGTATTTTTCTTATTCTTATCTTTCGGCATTTTCAATCAGTTTCCATTATATATTCTGATCGCTCTTACTGTGTAAAACATGAGAGGACTGGATGATGATGATGATGATCACTTGTTCCTCAAACTTGGTTTATGGCTGCCTTTTCTTTTCACTTCTTGGGGAACTGATGTTAATGACTTTTAATTGTTGTCGCTCTGTCATGTTTAATAACCAAAATGGCTTGCCCTCTCAGCTTCTTTGTATCGAGGTATATATTTTATTTAAGGTCAAGTGTTTTTTCCACTGATTTCAAGTACGTTCTCGCTTCGCACTTGTTAGGTGTGCGGACGATAAGCCCTTCATGTCCAAGTATCAAGTTTCTCAAGAGAAGGCAAAGACCTTGGGAATTGAATTCATTCCATTGGAAGTGAGTCTCAAGGAGACGGTAGAAAGCTTCAAGGAGAAGAACTTCATTAACTTTTAACTCTCTCTCTCTCTCTCTCTCTCTCTCTCACACACACACACACACAATAAATAAATAAATCTTGATAAGCTTGAGCATGCTTTCTTAGTCTGTCTTTGATGTAAAAGTAAAACAACTCATCAATGGCTTATATTCTAAGATACAGAAAGCAATAGTGGTGATGCTAGGTTTGTATCAAAATAGGACCCAGTAGGAAATAACTATGGTTTCCTTGTACAAGTGAGGCCTGATAGGGCATGGAATAAGTCTCAAATATGTATTCTATGTCTCTATCTCTTGGTGACTTCCCATGCATGCATGCCAACTGGGGTTGAAAGGCACACAATACAATTACACAATTATATGCGAGCTACATATAGCACCCTAATGAGCGGGCAAAAAAAAAAAAATACATATAGCACCCTAATGCGTGATACTGACTATCTTTGGATCATCTTTTGAAGAATAGTTTTTGTCTCGATTTGTATAAAAGTTATTTTAAAGAATAGATTTTGTAGAATAACTTTTGAAAAAGTTAAAAAGAATAGTTTTTTGGAAAACTATGGTTTCATCCCGAAACTATAGTTTTGAAGGTTATAAGTAATTTTGGAGAATTTAAGACTGTTTGTGTAATTCACACAGAACTATGGTTTTTAAAGTTAAAAGTTATTTTGCATTTTTAATACCTGTTTGTCTACCTTTTTTTAAAAACTATGATTTTAGGGTCAAACAATGGTTTCAAACCTACACCAAAACATACTTTTAACTGTATGTTTAATCATGGAAGATTGTGTTGGTGGTTCGATAATTAATCTAACATATTTAATGATTTTGGTTATTTGTCATGGATGATTACAATTAAGAATGCTAGGCAAGGATGTCAAACTCTTTAGGTCAAGCACAGGGACCTAAACATTAGATGGAAATGCGCAAGAGTTTAATTTTAAGGTTAAAGGGTAAATTTGCCCTGGAAGTACCCACGAAGTTGCGTTGGGTGTCAGGAAGTTTTTTTAGAAGCAATGTTACCCCGGAAGTGTTAAAAATGGTGCAATATTGCTCTGTCCGTTAGTTGACTATTGAAAACGTTTTGTTTGACTAACGGAGACATATGGCAGTTTAATATTGGTCTATCATCACTCACGTTTTCTTTCCTAATGCATCTTCTATGTCATTCGAATGAGGATTTTTGGTTATTCAAATGAAGAACTATTTTTCAAGTATAATTTTATGTATCTCATTCGAATGAAGTTATGATCATCCAAATATAATACTCATCTTCTACATATTCGAATGATGCCTAAGGATGAGTATTAAAGCTAATATATGTCATTCGAATGAGCACTCATTGCATTCGAATGAGTATTGAAAAAATAAAAACCTCATTCGAATGGGGTTTAGATCCATTCGAATGGCATTTAAAAATTTTTAATATTCACCAATGCATTTTGATACATATAAATGTTCTCTGAGAGGTCTCATTCGAATGAGACACTCCTCATCCGAATGAGAGCCATCATCCTCAACTCATCCGAATGAGAGCCCTCATTCTCAACTCATCAGGATGAGAGTTGAGGATGAGGGGCGGATGAGGACCCTCATCCTCAACTCATCACGATCCTCTCATCCTCAACTCATCATGATGAGAGTTGAGGATGAGAGGCTCATCCTCAACTCTCATCCTGATGAGTTGAAGATGAGGACTCTCATTCGGATGAGGAGTGTCTCATCCGAATGAGATGCTCTTATCATTGTTCATAAACGGTCAATTAACGGACAGGTCAACATTGCACCGTTTTTGCCACTTCCGGAGTAACATTGCTCTTAAAAAAACTTCCTGACACCCAACACAACTTCGTGGGTACTTCCAGGGCAAATTTGCCTTTTAACCCTTAATTTTATCAAAGAATTAAAAGAATATGATTAAATAATTAAAATATATAAAACAAAAAACAAAACCAACTTATTTAAATATATTTCAAATTTATCAACATTCATTATTCATTATACTTAGTAATGAAAAGTTTGGAATCACTGAAAATGATAAAATCTAAAAATATACTATATAAGTTTAAGAGCGAATTGATACAATTTTGTAAGATAGAAATCCATTGATAGGAAACTCAACGTATAAATTCACAAATTCAAACTAGTTTGTAACTAGTACAGATTTAAAAGCGAGTTAACGATATCTTGTAAATTAGAAACACAAAAACAATAAATTTAACGTGTGAACTTGTGAGTTCAACTGAGTTTGTAGTTAGTACAAATATAAAAATTAATTAACATAATTTTGTAAGCTATGAACTTGAAAACAGTTTCGGCCCCAAAAAAGAAAAACTTGAAAACAGTGGACTCAGAAATTCAAATCGTGAATTTGGCAACAATGATATTGGTTACTAGAATCACCAACAATAAATAGTATGTTTTATTAATATCATTTTGATATAAGAATATAGATCTGTAGATATTATTTGCACTAATAAGTTGAACATCAACGTACAAAGCATTGTTAGAAATCACCACAATATTATTTGTAATTATATTAATATCATGCTTAGACCTTTTTCTACCTAAACTGATTATTTTATATCCTCTTTACTCCTTTTTAATGCCTTTAGAAATACTGTGTCCTTTTTTTTTTTAATACTATCTAATTTCTTTCTTTCTTTTTTTTTTTTTTGCAAACAGATACCATCTAATTTCTTTAAGTTTTATTTGTTTTGCTTTTCTAAAAAACAATATATATTATTTTAATTCACTTAATATAAAGTTCTTTAATAATTTAATTTGAAATTTTGAATCATCAATTTTTTTCACCAAAAATTCCTTTTCATGTGAAACATTAAAGCATTGAACATTGGATAATTATACCAATGATTAAATGTACTAAATATCCGTCTCATGAAGATTTGAAGAATGGGATAATGTTTTAAAAACACGGAATGAAATTAACTAATATTTTATATTTAGAAAAAAATTATATTTCTCATACATGTAGTACTTCTAGTTAACTTTGATCAACATTTTAATCTATGTTAGCAGATCCTTATTACTAGTCCTTTAGACTATTTTTTTTATGACAAATAATGACAATTAAATAATTAAATATGTATTAAATTGATCTTCCTACATTTCTACTTGGAGAATGAATTTTTTATTGTAGTTTTAACTCATATTATTAAATTTTATATATGAATGTACAATTTTTACTTTTATTCATTATTATGTTGACTTTATTATCATGTGGTATAATGTATATTAAATTGAGATAAAATTCAAAAGTTGTTAAATTAAGAAAAAATCAATAAATATAACTTTTTTTCATGTGCGTAAAACATAGTAGAAGTAACTTATAAATAAAATTAAATATGTAAGATTTTCAACTTTATCCTTTACCTTTAATTTAAACTCTCTCTCAACATTTATAAAGCATTCTCACATATCTTTCTCTCTTTTCAATGAGAGGTAAATGATGATAAAATTGAAAAACAAGCATTAATAACATTCTAGCAAAGCTCATTTTAAAGTATTTATATTTATTACTTTTTTTTTAAAATTAATTTATTTTACTTATAAACTAATATATAACCTAATCATATACATAAACAAATATTTTAAATAATTTATTTAATTTTTTATTTAATGAACAAATTAATTTCCTCTTTGTCGTAATATTAACAGTACTTCTCAGCACTCTTTCTACTTCTGGAGCTGACACAATTAAAGCGATATAAAATTCATTCCTGATTCTTTCAATTTGATAACTGTGAGTAGTGTTAATATATATTATCTAATATAGCCCGTTTGGTTCAATTACATGAAAGATGATTACATGTAATTCTGATGCATTATATTGATTATATTGTTTGGTTGGTATGGTAATGCAATCAAATGTAATCCTGATTACAACGGATTACGTCAAATCAGGTAATCCTCATTATATAGCTTTGGCTATAGAATCTGAATTACAGCTTGTATGAATTAACATATGGATACTTGAATATTTTATAAATCAGTATTTATACATTTATATCATTCATTTTTAGTTTTGACAAACTTAAAAAGTTTTGTTCACATTTTTTTTATTTTTTATAAATAAAATATAAATTATATTTCATGATTCCTTGATAACATTCCAAACAAATGATATGTAATCGTCATTACATTATATTACATTCCCATCCATTACATTCCCATGAATTCCGTGAACCAAACGGGTTATAAGGATTTGTTTGGCAACCACTTAAAAAGCACTTTTACGTAAATCGAAATAAAACTTTTCTCACATACTTACCTCGGATTATATAAAATTACTTAAAAAAACTATTCTCAAGCATATCCTAAATTGCCTAAATAGAACATGTCCTTTTAATTCATGACGGCTTTGAATTGGAACTCATTTATTAATCTTTAATGATATCAGTTTGTTCGTCTCAATGAAAGAAGAAGTGGTACTAAGGAACAGGTAAGCAATATTGCAATAACTATTTTCAGCTATCACAACCTTTATCAGTCCCCAGTGTCTTCTTCACGAAATTGAATCACCGCCTTTTCAATTCAACCAACTGATTGGATCACAGACCACAGGTTTTGACAGAAGAAGCCATAATCCTACGTTGATAATCTCATTCATTGTGACTTATTTTCTCAACTGCCAACTGCATGCATGAAATTGAAACTCTCCTTGCTTCCCCCTATACGAGAGGGTACACCTGTTAACTTCAAGCTGTTAATTAAACACACCTGTCGATTAGGTTGGAGGTCTCAATCGATGCTTTGGTGAACAATGGCTACAGTTCGAAGCCGAGAGATAAAAGCCAAGCTGAAGACTTGCCTGAGCTCAAGCTGTGGATTGGGAAGAAGGAAAGAGAATGGAAAGCAACACTGGAAAAGGGAAGGTGGTGTGCGTCACTGGTGCTTCTGGCTTTATTGCTTCATGGCTCGTCAAGCTCCTTCTCCTTCGTGGTTATACTGTCAAGGCCACTGTTCGTGACCCAAGTGGGTACTCTCTCTTGTATACCGACGGAAATTCTGTTTCGTTGTTTTCTTCTTCTTCTGCTTCTTCTTTGATTTGTATGGAGTTATTTAACACTTGACATGAACCACATTCAATTTTTTTTTCCCTTTTCGCTGGTGCATGTGAGATATAAGCTCATATCTTGTTTCACTAGTTTGTTGTATCGCGATTTCTGGTTACGGTTTAGAGTAATTGGAAATTCAAGTTTTGATTTCTAGTCATTAGCAGGCAATCGGATATGGAATATGATTTTGGTTTGAATTGTTTGGCTGCGGGAAAATGAAGGAATGGTGCATGAAGAAGTTAAAAACGTAAAGGTGTATTGGATGGAGGTGACTACGAGGGAAATGACTAAATTAGACACGATACGTCAATTCCCTAATTGCCCTGTTTCATTTTGCATTTAAAGTTTCTCTATCATGTGAGAGGAATCAGTTTTCTATTTTGTTGTTTCTTAACTGCTATACAACATCAATTTAAGTTACATATTAGTGATGGTTTGTAACTCCTTGCAGATGATCCGGTAAAGGTAGACCACTTGCTCAAACTTGATGGGGCAGAGGAGAGACTGCAGCTGATTAAAGCAAATCTCATGGAAGAAGGTTCCTTTGACCTGGCTGTTGAGGGGTGTGAGGGCGTCTTTCATACTGCATCTCCTTGTGCTCTCAAGGTCAAAGACCCGCAGGTTGACATCAAGATAGTCTACTTCATGAAATTAGTCTCTTTAATAAATGGTTCAACCTCGTTAAAGAATCTCTTTACCAATTTTTACATCTGTTTCCCATTTTTTAGGTGACAAATTAGGAAACTACTCCTGCATAGAAATAAAAAGTCCAATAACAGGAAGACAAAAGCTTCAACGTTTCATTTTGTCCAATTTTCCAAATACATAACACAGAGTACCCTTCTAGTAGCTTGCTCCTTTCTTTGCCCTTGGCAAGTAGTAAAACAATCTCTTTGTATTGATAATCTGGCAAGTTCAAATGCACTCTAAGAGTGCAAGTATCACAATTTCTTTGAGTTTTCCATTAAACTGTTGGGCAAACTGGAGATTTATGCTAAACTAATGCTGATAATAGCGAGTATCATGCCTTAGGTGCCTCAGTGCCCACTATCTATAATGTAACAGGCCATGAAAATAATGTCTTTTAGATGCGAAGATATGGCTATAACTTAGGCATTTAGCTGTAAGGCTCATTTATGATTGACTTATTTTGATTGCTGTATGAATTTATAGTCAGTATTTTGAAATCTGGAATATCTTATCATGATTGACATCAAATAGAGTGGTGAATTCTTATGCACTACAGAGTGAGCTACTTTTAGATTTTCCTGAAATCTTTCAATTATGGACAGAAATTTGTATTGACTATGAACTATTTAGTATTAAGGATTTTTTATTTTTTGCTTTGGAATCAGTTGATCTCCCATGAGTTTGTATTATTCACAAGGCCGACAATCTTTAAAATTATCATTTTGTTGTTGTCTAGTTAAAAAAGTTTTCTTACTAAATTCTAACTTTTCCCCCGTTTCAGACTGAATTAATTGATCCAGCAGTGAAAGGAACTCTTAATGTTCTCAAATCATGTGCAAAAACACCATCTGTGAAACGAGTTATTTTAACTTCTTCCATTGCTTCAGTTGAATATAATGGAAAGCCCAAAACCCCGGAAGTTGTAGTTGATGAGACTTGGTTTTCGAATCCAGATATCTGCAGGAAGTATAAGGTATGTACCATATTCCATTATACTAACATTGCGTTGAAGCTTGCAATTATTGCACATTGCATGTGTGATTGTACTTAATGGATCATAGAGTTGAGATAGTCTGTTCTCAATCTAAATGCCATTTGCGAGTCTTACATTCACTTAAATTATTACACATTGGCTTATCAGAATAGATGTGGTTATGTTTTGTTATTTTGGCTGGTGGACTTGACATACAGTGATTGCTTACATTCACTTGAATTATGAGCCACATTCAAACTATAATTGAAATAGATACATGACTATTATTGTGGACATAATGCAAAGCAAAACATTCGAATGTGGTTTTAATGTAAAGTTATTGTTTGAAGCCAGTTAAAAAAAAAAAAGTGAAGTCTGTGTTCATATATAGGCTTTTCTTTCAAAATTATCTGCCTTATTATCATCTGAAGTAAACTTTGCTTTCCACTTTTGAAAATAAACCTTATCACTTTTGCCTCGTAAAGTATCATGGCCAACAATGTGCACTCAATCAAGCTTGAGATGCTGAGCTTGTTTTAAGGCTTACAGTCGCATTTGATTTCTATATACTCCAATCATTCATTACAATTGTGAGAAATTGTCAATGATATTGTGGAATTGTTCATTTTTCACATGAAAAATTTAAGGTTATAGGGGTATTTCCTCCTCATTCATTATGCAATCATCTACCTATGCTTTGTTTGTGCTCATCAGGGATTTCTTTATGTTCTAAATATTCATGAGTTCTTATCCTTCATCATCCTTAGTTTTGTGTTTTTATTTCTCCTTCATAAATGGATGTCCCCAGTGGTTGTAAATAATTCTGAATGTAATATACCACTAATTCTCGGCTCATTTATTTTTGTGACTTTATGCTGTATGAAAGCTACATGTTTCAACTTTCAATTATGATAAAGGTTGGTCCCTTGTAATTAGTTGTAATGTGATGCAGAGATTGCCCATTAAACTTGGTAAACTGCTTCAGCCATCTTCATAATTAGTTTATTTGATAACAGATCAGTGCTCTGAAACTCATATGTTCTAGAAATTCGCTGCTGAGTAATATTGCAATGAATTCGTTCCAACTTCCAATGTTTGCTAATTTGGTATTTGTCACAAATAATATTTTATGATGCCTTTCGAGTTTCCTGCTATTTTTGCTTTGTGCTTTCAGATGTGGTATGTACTTTCCAAGACTTTGGCTGAAGATGCTGCCTGGAAATTTGTGAAAGAAAACAACATTGACATGGTTGCTCTCAACGCAGCAGTGGTGATTGGACCACTCTTGCAACCATCACTTAACGAAAGTTCTGCTGCAATAGCAAAATTATTAAATGGTAATTTTCATTGTTTCATAAGATTCATACTGTATAGAGTATTGTTATTGTCATTCTGAGAGTTGTTAGCTGATTTGAATGTGTAAAACAGTTTCTTGTTTTGGCCTCTAGAGAAGACTGTTTATGTTGCCCCTTGGACTATTGCCAACCAAGCTTGTATGATGCAGGTGCACAGACATTTCCAAATTTTTCTGTGGGCTGGATTCATGTGAAGGATGTTGCAGATGCTCATATTCAAGCATTGGAGATTTCTTCAGCTAGCGGAAGGTATTGTTTGGTGGAGACAGTGGCACACTACTCTGACATTGTCAAGATTTTGCATGACCTATATCCAACTTTACAACTCCCCCAGAAGTAAGTTAATTAAATCCCCAGAAGTTGCACTCACTTCTTATATGCTTAAGTAATAATTACCTTGGCATTGCCTGTTTAATTCAAGTTTTTGTTTCAAATTTTGCTCACTTTCACCTCTTGATGACTTTTTTAGGTGTGAGAACGACATGCCCTTCATGCCAGTGTATCAAGTTTCCAAAGAGAAGGCACGGAACTTGGGGATTGAGTTTATTCCATTGGAAGTGAGTCTTAAGGATACGGTGGAAAGCTTGAAAGAGAAGAACTTGATCAATTGTTAATTGCGACCGAAAAAAGTAGATGTTGAAAACTTTAAGCATATCTCTTTGGGAAATAATAATTGTAATACTTATGGTTGTTGAAAACTTTAAGTACATCTCTTTGGGACATGATGATTGTAATACTTATGGTTGTTGAAAACTTTAAGCATATCTCTTTGGGAAATAATAATTGTAATACTTATGGTAAGTCTCGAAAATCCAATTTATTTAAATTTTATTGGGGAAAAATAATTGTGATTCTAGGCTTTTGTTGAATTCCCTATGAGGTTTATCAGTCGTTGTGATTATGTTTTACAAGCTTATCCATGAACATAGATTTGGATTAGGTTCTAAAGAATAGGCTTGGAGGGAATTAATCATTTTGAAAAAATTATACTAGTGAGCCTCAATCCAAATCATGGTTTTGGGCTTAAATCTTGGGTTGGATTAAATTAAAAAGTGCTTCTTTGCAA